>APFE030765097.1:946-100479 GCA_000404065.3 Pinus taeda
CTATATATAGGGTCTGGGAGTCACAATATAAACAGCCGACTACAATAATAATATAAAACCACAAAAATAACAATAGAGGGATTCTATGGGGCACAGTAATAACAATATGGGGGCAATAGGGGCACAAAAATATTAATAAGGGGTATAACTACAATAGTAATTGGGTAATCACTAGTATTATAGGGACCCAACATTTGTTGAAGCCTATTTTTCTCACACGGGTACATGTGCAGATTGTACATAAAAACTTGTAAAGTAAAAGTCCAAGTGTTGGTAGTTGAATGTAACTGTCATAGAGTAGTTGAAGAGTCATGAGGGTAGGTGTAGAAACTCATAAATCATTGTACAGGCTTTTGGGCAGCCAAGATTCCGATAGGTGTATCTTAGAGAAAGCTTGGAGTGTATTGTAACAAGCCTTGACTTCTCCACAGTGTAGAGCTAGTACATTTCTTTGGAGGAGCAGGCAGTAGTGACTGTAACGTTCCGTTATCAGGACTAGTGTTTCATCATGGTTATATTGTATGATTGGAACTTTCACTTCTTAATATAACAAAGCCAACACGTTTCATGCATATGTTGTTATTGTATTTTAGCTACCTTGGTTACTCTAATGATATATGTTGTTGTTTTCTTACGCTTGTATGTATAGACTCTTTCTCTATATATATGTATGAATCTTACTAAGATGTCATGTCGGTTTAACCATCACTTTGGATTGTTGGTTCACCAGCATTCCAGTCTGTGACGCATATTTTCTCATCTCTTCCCTTCCACACTGCATGTTTCCACATGTTTTTAATGGACGCACTCATCCCACTCTCTGTGTGTTAGAACCATTCATGTACCTTCCTTGGCTTGCTACGCATATCACACCCTTGCTACCAACATGGAAATCCTACTTACCTCTACGCGCAATCATGGTAAAGGTGATACAATATGACCCATTGATGGGACTCCTAAACCAAATGCTCTAAGGTCTAGTTGGGACTTCTTACTCGGGAGATCCCCTGACATATTGTTGGGTCCAACACCGTCAACATTTGTGGTGCTAGAAGGAGGGCCAAATGACAAGCAGTGTCCTCTCATCTTGTTTTGAATCTTCGCACTTTGGTCATGGATAGTGTCAAACTCATCCCTCTGTGATGTTTCACACATGCCTAACCTCTCGACATCATGAGGAAGTTTTTTAATCTCTTGTCAGAATTCACGTATGATGGTGAAGGCAAAGTGGTCTGGCCCATGTACTTAGAAGGCTTCTATGCATTTCTTGATGATGCAAATGACTTATATGATGAAGAGGCCATCCTGATGCTTGTGCACACACTTCACGAATCCCAACCACGATGGTGTCGTAGCTTGCCACCCGGTAGCATGAACTGACTTAACTAGTTATGTGATCTCATTGAAGCTACTTTCCATCATTTTGATTGAGAACCTCTTGACCAAAAACTGTTAAAACAATAGGAGATTTTGCAAGAATCGCATATGGATCTTTGGGACCGCTTCCTTGTATTGCAATTTGAAGCTCTAAAAAGTTAGATGAAATTCTAGTATCTCATGTATAAATTTGAATATTTCAAAATCAAATATGTCAATTCCAACAAGAATTTGAAGTTCAAACCCTGCTCAACATACTTCGGTGATGAAGCTACACAATTGCAGATGAACACAGTTGTTGTCACAAGTAATTGTTCGTTGTCCCCTCATCAAACAACTCCACCACCATAGAGTGATGTTGGAGAACATGCACACATGTCCTTTCAACTTTCACATCCTCCCAACATCACTCCTCTCAATTTTTGCACATATTTGGTTGTGAAGCACATGGGCTTTCTCATGCATGTCTTACCTCAACCTCCATCTTCATGTTCTACTGATCCTCCAGATTACACGGTCTTGTGTTCTTCCATTCTAGACTCTACACCTATTGTGAATGAGGATCAAGCTATTGACAAAGTTGGTACCACACAACCAAAATGCATTGTAATTCATGAAGAGTATGACTGGGAGCCTGAACATCAACCTGTGGTGAAGGATGTTTCCCTTCTATCTGCGCCTCCTTCGTTTTTCCATGACATCTTTGGTGATTCTGCCATCCCTAATTTCACATGTGTATCTTCCTCTAGGGATTCACCCATTATTGATCATTAAAAGAACACACCAGATGTCAGCCCATGATCCAAAAATGGATAGGACAAATCATTCTTTGAAAATCCACTTGAATTTTCATCTACCTTTTCTGGAAATAGAGAGGGTGAATTTTTCCACTTCTCATATAACACTATATTTGATTCATCAGATCATGAGGATGTCGATGAGATCATTAATTTTTCTGATCGTAGCTTTTGACCCCCATATTCGATGATGATAATGATTCTATCGTAGTTGATTTTTCAAAGCCACCTTTTTATGATGATCTATTCGTCAACGAAGTTGAAACCCCGCAGATTGTCGAGAAACTTTAGCCAGAGCTGATGGTTATGTCAAGCCCTCGCTATCTTAAGGTTGGTTTCACTTTCGATCAGGAAACTGTTGAAACACTGAAGGCTCCTTGTCACTCATTTGTATGCATTGAAGATCAATCTCACACACCGATTACACTTCCTCCACTCGAACTACATGATCCCCTCGCTCATTTGTTGGAAGAATCTTACATAGCAAGCACACGTGCACAACACAAATTGTCTTTATTTCTTTAATTTGCTTGTCATAGTCAAGAGTATGCATATTCTTAACATCTTCAAGTAGTGTTAGAGAGCACCATGGTAATTCCACAGATTGCATGTCATGCACTCACACTCACGTTTGTTTTGTGGACACTTTCAAACTCGAAGTGTGTTTGTCTTCATTGTTATATATTTCATGTTCACTAGTTCACATAATTGTGATGTTCACAGATCATGTCTTCACCAAAATGGGTTGACCAATGCACCAATGGCTCCATTTTAAGTATCACTTCTTGTGAGCAAACCCATGCATCATTAGCATAGGAGTAGGAGTAGTGTTTGCTTTTGGTTTGTTTGCTTGCATGAATGTCTGCTTATTATTTTATCCGCTTGTTTGATTTCTTGTATGTTTTCTTACTTGGTTCACTTAAACATTTACTTCTACTTTTCCTTTTTATTGATTTTTTATTTGCTTGTTTAGGCTCGTAGGTTAGTTTCACATGAAACCGTGTACAACTCTTGAAACAAGTTGGGTAAAGTACAAGAGGACTTGTGCAGTTATAAACACTTGGTTATCTGTCATCCTTACTCTGTATGAAGAACTTGTTGTGTTTAGTCCATGATACATGAATGGAAAATATGTTCTATTTGCAGTGAACCTCGTTGAAAATACAATTCTTACGCACTAACTAGTATCACCTACTTTAGTCGGTTGTTTTTGGGTTAGTCCTTGTCAGTCCAGTCAAGTAGACTAAGGTGATGGGGAAAACCTTAACAAGAATGTTAGAGGTACATACAAATTACTTCTCTGAAAGAAAAACCTCTTCTTCTCTCAATAAGTCAGGATACCTCTTCTCGATCTGAAATGAATAAGTGTTATGCACAGTTATGAAAATGAAAATGTGAAAAATTAAAAAAAAATGAAAAATGAGTAAGGTGAAAGAAGAGAAAGGCTTCCTACATAGAGAGGTGATACAAGTAACTTCTCTGGGGTACTGACCAGACTTGCTGACAGCGAAGAAATGTCCATGTTCCTGCATGACTCCGTCGAGAGACTGTCTAGGCCTACGGGTAGCAGAGCAACATGAGAGATGAAAACTTAAAATATGATTATCACATGGCTTGTGCACCAATATACTCCTCTTCTCTAATTGAAAAAAATGTGTTGGATTGGCTTGGAATGTGTGTCGAACGATCAAGGGTATGGAAAATGCTACATCCTACAATGAAGCAAGTGTGGAAACCAAGATGAACAGAGAACTGAACAATACTTCCAGAGCTGTTAGACTTGCTTTTCATGAACAGGGTCCATTCAGAGAACTAGAGTTCTACCAGTGTTTTGCCAAGTGTTGTAGCGGCTACAGAAACCCTCTAAAATTTCTCCTTAGATTCATTTTGGAGCCTCCCTACCAACCATCCTTAGCACCATGTCTTTCACTATCAAGTACATAGGTCTCAATTGATTTTTAGTGGCTCGCCAGCCTATGCATGTTAGTTTTCTTCACTCCTTTCATAGGCTACCATCCGAGATTTGGGTTATTTGCTGGCTGACAATATATCTAATAAAATTGCGCAATTCTGGAGGGGAACCGACCTTCCCTCCATAAATTATGAAAATTAGTTGGGAAGCCTGCTGGGCTCGAGAATTGTGAAGAATAGTTAGACATGCTTCCCACAAAAAACTATGCAATCTGGCCTAGCACTAGGTCTTAACCTAGAAATTACGTAATTCTAAGAGGTAGTCACCTACTGACCTTAGAAATTGTGCAATCCCTTAGGGATAGCCATCTTAGCTCAGCCCAAAAACTACGCAAATCCCTCTCCCAGGCTTGCAGGCTATTGCATGTGCCTTCAGGTTTACCAGTTCCCCCTGATACATAGCAAAACTTGATTTGCATGCATGGGCTTCTTTTCCTAGAATTGGAAAAATAAAAATGCAAAAAGCATCCCTCGATTTTAGGGATCTATTTTTAGCAGCTCGAGGTTACATGCAAAGATCATTTTATAAACTACCCTCCAAGTGTCTTTTTTATATAGATTTGTGGCATGCGCATCATGAGCCTCAAAATCATGTATTCAATGTTGTAGATCTCATTAATCACATCGATATTGGAGCTCTGACATCCCACAACACATCTAGGAGCGTTCGAAAAAATCAACTCAGTTATTTCTCAGTAAGCTTTCTTTTCATGTTATTTGCTGCTTTTCTATTGTGTTTTATTATTTGGCTTGTGTGAGTGTTGTTTTCTTGATTTCAATGAGCGCTTGTTGTCTTTTTCATGCATGTTATCCCGTGTAAGCATTTTTTCAATTTCTTTTGCATCCCGCTACTGTCACATCCATGATACTGTTTTGCCCCGACGCTTGCCGTTACAGTGACCCGTTTCACACACATGCATGTTTTCCCATTTTCTAAATATTGCATTTACCTTTTTCATGCATGATCATTCACTATTTCTTACATTCATTTTCACCATGCATTCGAAGCTTCATATCTTTTCAGTCACTCGTCGGCAGGGTTGGACAATCTTGGCTCGAGCCTTGCGTTTCCCAGACATCATTGTGCACTTTTGAGAGGGAAGACCTTACCTTCCTCCCAAAAAATTCACAAAACTAGCCAGACACTGTCTTCCAGGCCTGCTATACACATTTCTCGGAGGCAATGCTCTGCTGGCCCAGAAAATTGCTCAATGCAGTTCCTGGGCCTGCATGCCTTGTTGACTGAAATTTCACATTATGCAATCTCAGTCCCCAATAGGTCAACCTGGATTGCACAGTATGTAATTCCAGCAGGCAACTAGTCTCCCAATAGTCCAGACTATCTTTTGCGCAGTTCCGACAGTCAATTTCCCAGCCTCAAGGTGAAAATTGTGCGATCCTTGCCATGAGTCTTCTGGATATGTTGCATGTTAGCCCTCAAGTTTTCTTTGGTTTTCAAATGATATATTGTTCGCCATGAATGTCACCATGTCTCCAGGTATAGAAAGTATTCTTCTATCTCTCAGTAGTTCAGGTTCAATGGCCTCCAAGAGATAAGGGTCAAAGGACACCGACGAAAGCACAACTAGAGATGCAGTTGAGAAAGTGTCTATGAGTTCACTGATTTACGAAGACCCCAAGTTTCTCGTGGAAAAATACATCAAGTTGAAATCACGGGACATCAATGATACATTATTAGGTACATTTGGGGAAGATCTAGAAGACTGCATGGACTATGTGAATATTCACAATTTTGGCTTGTACCAGATTACATGCAGGTGTCCCATGTTTCCATGCGTGGACATGATACATTCGATCGTCTCACACACTCATCCTGAAATGATGGTCTTAAGTAGTTTCAGTGGGATAGATATTTCTACCTTCAGGACGAATAAATTTCAGTAGATGTACCACTTGCCGCAGCTGGTGGTCACAATGTAAACACCCTTCAACAGACCCAACATCACTACAAACTCTAGATATATCTTGAAGAGTTGGGTGAAAGAGCCAACCAATTTTAGGATGACACCCAACCATGTTTGAAAGATGAAGATACTACATAAGGTATATCAGTACTTGGTCATTTTTACCTGTCGCTTATACGGAAAGGACAACACAAAGACCTTCCCGTAGAATTGGGTGATCATATTGGACCAACTTTCTAATGAAGGAAAACCATGAAATTGGTCTGACATGTTAGGTCACAGGCTAAAGGAACAGTTAAAAAAATCCTAACAGCCACCCAAAGGAAATAAAGTAGATATATGCATGTCCACATACATTCTGGATGCAATTTGTTCCCACTAGTAGTGCCCAGGCTTGGGTTGGGCATGGACATCAACGAAAGCCTCTATACACACCTACTGTAGATTGTTTTCTGAATGAAGCTTTTGAGGAGTCATCACACACTTGTCAGACCATTTTGTCACCCCAGTGTACAAGATAATATTTGAGCAAGATCCACCTTGCATGTCACAAACAACAATGGAGGTATTGATCGACATAGTGGATTAGTATGACTCTCCTCTTGGCACCTTCATACAGATGTACAATGCAGAGAAGCCTCCACATGTTTTACCGAAGTTTACTGTGGAAAAGCTTGTCATGCAAGAAGTGTAATACCACACCTCGAATGGACAGTCAGCTAGACTGCATCAGAAGTAGAAGGCACCCTATCCCTCTCTTCCTTTGTGGATCGAGTTGTACGAGATACGAAATCTCAAGCATGCTAATGTTGAGACGAAAGAGTTTGAAAGCTTTACTTTCAACACCAGAAGTTTCAATCCATACAACCCGCATTACTTTGTAAAGGAACACTATGCAAGAGTGAAATTTTCATGGATCCACGATCCTTAGGGTGTGTCATTTGCCTGAGAAAGACCCATGGAGATATTTTCATAGTTTCTACAGTCTCAATGAACCGGTCAGCATAGCTGTGGAATGGTTAGCAAAGAGGCATGAAGCAACTTCTCAGAGAGCACCATCATCAACAGTAGTAGAGGGCAATAGACCTATGCATTACAAAGGGAAGATAAAGATTATTGAAAACACAGAGGTAGAACAAAGCTACAAGTTCAAAGCAGACCCCCTTGTGGAGAAAGCATCTTTGGAGATTGAGGCAAAGAGGTAAAAATGTGACATGAGGAATGTGCAAAGGAAGATAGAGAAATAAAGGATGGAGGAAATAGTGAAGGAGTTGCAAGAGTTAAAGCAGCAACTACAAGAAGAAAAAGAGATGCGCATACAGGATAAGGAAGCATAATAGGGACGAACACAATAGGAGGTGTAACATCCAAAAATTGATGAAAATCCACAAAGACAAGTTGTGGACTCATCCAAGCAGTTGGCGCAAAGCTGACTAGGTGAGCAGTCGAAAGAACATGACTTCGATCAAGAGATTGAACATATTCTTAAGAAGATGGATACAGAGATGGAGTAGCTAGAGTTAGAGCATGATATTCACTTCATGCCTTACAACCAAGAGGTTGACTCACCAACTTCACCATATATGGAAGAAAAGCAAGTTGTAAGTGATCAAGGAGATACTAAAATACTTGGAGACAATCCGGAAGAAAAGATGCACAACATATCATTTGACGAGTCATAACATATGTTGGCATTATGATACATATGTTGTACTTGATGGCAACCCACTCATCTTAGATGATAAATTATAGTGCAGCAAAGTTCATGCACTTTCATGAAAGATAAAAGTTTATTTCATGTAGAGAAAAGTTCACGCACTTTTATGCGGAGAAAATTTTATTTCATGTGGAGAAAAGTTCACGCACTTTTATGCGGAGAAAAGTTTATTTCATGTGGAGAAAAAGTTCACGCAATTTTATGCAGAGAAAAGTTTATTTCATGTAGAAAAAAAAAGTTCACGCACTTTTATGTGGAGAAAAAGTTTATTTCATGTGGAGAAAAAGTTTATTTCATGTGGAGAAAATTTCACGCACTTCTATGTGGAGAAAAAGTTTATTTCATGTGGAGAAAAGTTCACGCACTTTCATGGTTGGTTCATGGTATTAGTCCGACAGTTTTTTGATCCTATGGTTTGGTCCGTGGTATTGCATCCAAAAGTGTTGATCCCAAGTATTGGGTTCATGGTATTGTGTTATTATGGTTTTGGACCGTGGTATTGTGAAAGGCCTAAGACTATAAAGGGGAAGGAGATCATTTGGCAAAGCATCATCTGAATTGTTATTGAATATCTGATAAAGTGCTAGATCTGGAATACTGTGATTGGGTTATGGTGCAGATCTGGATCTAAATAAAGAAGGAACCTAAGCGCCAAGGAGAAGGATAAGTTCTATTGATGGGTCTGAATCTTTAAGCTTGAATGATAGTATTTTTATTCTGGGTTTAGATTTGGTGTTGTGGGGGTTACAGTTACTGTGATTTGGATACAGCTGCCAGAGAAGTGTCTTACTTGATTCAGTTGCTATATTGGTGAAAAGAAATTGTTTTGATGCAGAAATTCCTGATGATTGATTGATGTTCATGGATCCAGTCTGAAAAATTTATGAAACGTGGTCCCTGGAAGAAAGAGAAGGTTGTAGCCTTCTGTAGGCCAGCACCTACGTACTAGTATCTTGGCTAGTGCGAGAGCTAAGGGGGTTGTAGCTCCCTTCTAGGAGAGTCTGGAAAACGAGAGAGGGTTGTAGCTCTCTGCAGGTTGCAGCTTGCATACTGGTAAAGGACTGCACAGTACAATTGTAAAAAGAAGTTTCTAATTGAAAGAAGATAGAGACATATTGCAGCAGGTGGTTTTCACCCACATTGGGTTTCCACCTTATATCACGGTGTTCATGTGTGTGGCTTATGTGTGATGATCTGTTCTATTTTACTGCACCTGTTTACTGTTAATATGGTTGATAATGTTCTAATGCACTCATTAAGGATCAACTAACTGAATCATAAGAAGTTGTGGAAGTAGCATATATGAATCTGAATATGGAAATGAAAAAGTTTTATTGATGTGATAATACTGATTCACCCCCCCCTCTCAGTATTATTTTCCAACAACCTAAGTGTCTCCCAAGCCTTCCAAACATACACCATCATCTCTAAGCCACCTGCCACATCACCAAAAGAGATTAACTTTCACATTTGTTTTTCCATAAAAGGAATAAAAAGAAAAAAATAGATTTATTTCAGTCTTTTACATTCACAATAGTGATGTTTTGAATCTACATGCTTAGGACAGTAGGATTGCATACATGTTAACTTAGCATTATTTTGAAGCAAAGCCTCTTAGCGGAGCCCCCCCTTCGTTGCACTGATTGCGCAGCGGGGGGGTCACAGGGGGGCGGCAGCCCCCCCTGTCCGAGGGGTTTGAGGGGGGCGGGTAGCCCCCCTCTACGGGGTTCGGGGCAACCCCCGAGAAATTTTTTTTTTGGACCCTATATTAGGTTGGGCGAACCTACCAATGGTTTTCGGTCCATGGTTTTGGACGCGATGGTTTTCGGTCCATGGTATTGGATGCTTCGGCATGTATAAATATGTATTGTAACATTGAAAGGAATATAATGAAAAATCAAGCTGGTAGTCTCGGTTTTGAGATCCAGTGGGAAATCTCTGTGTATATGTGTTTTATGTGTTATGCTCTCGCATGTTTATTTTTCCTGTGATTTAGAATTCGTATGCAGGTAATTTTTGTACGGGGTTAAAACCTACAGTTAAGAAGTTTATGATCATATATGCATTCATGACCTATAGCTTATATGTTTACTATTTGTTTGACAAAATGTCTATCGTGTATTAGGCATGTCTAGCCCAAGATCTTGGTTAAGTTTTTATTTTTTAGCATTTTTATCATCATTATCATAATTCTAGAAAGTCATAGGAAGTTATAGGTAGTGGTAGAGAAGCTAGCCTAAAAAAGTGGCATAAATCTCGTGACCACATGCACTAAACTAGGAAATTTTTGTCATAACTACATGCAGGAAGGTTGATGGGTGCAGTTGGATCCTCATAACCACATGCATAGTGTGTCATGGGTGAGGTTAGGGACTAAACATAGTGAAAAATAATTCTAGCTCAAGGATTGATCACCTAAGGTTGTTGGTAGGCTCCCTGGTGATCTGTAGTATCTGATGGATGCCAGTTTACTTCCAGTTTGTAGGCCCCACTTCCAGAGCTAGAACTTCAAGGTCGGGTCATATCATAGTGACTCTCAACTCATGTTTAACCTAGAGAGCTTGTAAAAGTGGGTAAATGTGGGAGGGGTAGTTACAAATTGGTATCGGAGTGGGTTCTATTCTCTTTGGATGATATTTGATACCACAAGGTGCTATCTAAGATTCTAGGTCCAAATACTTATAATGCATATGGTTATGCATGCATGTTAATTTTATATGTGTCTACTATGCATGCATTGTGATGGTTATGTTTATCATACATTGTGGTGGTAATTATTGTAGTTTTTTGTTAGCATGTGCAATGTTGATATGTTGATGTCATTATGTATCTATATCATGCTAATATGGACTGACTATTTTCGCACAAGTCAAGACACTTTCCTGCCATTTTTACGTCAACACACTTGATATCATGATTAGATAAAATATTAATAAACCAATAAACAATTTTTATTAGTGACACTTCAACATCTATTTGTGTGCATGCATAAAACATTAACATAATGTTATGCAATGTCTTCTTTAACATCATTACACATGCATTAGTAACAAAAAAATAGCCATCAAGTGTCATCTTTTCAACAAAATGCTAACATAATGTTGCATGCACTATCATACTCTTTCCAAAGGAAAAGTAACATACTAGATATTGTTCTTTTGCATGCAAATATATAACAAGCTTTCAGGAGAACTAGCCCAATAAGAAATTTTCATTGTTCCTACTATTATGTTTTATCTTCCAAATGGATTAACACAAAATATTTTATACTTATGTATGTGAAGGCATGTTCTTTTCAAAAAAAAAATTCCACGGGAGAGTTATTCACAGTGGCTATTTCGTTTAAAAATGCAAGCTCTATTCCAAACAAAGTTAACATAATAGTTAGAATTTCTTGCATGCAACTACTAGTCCTCTCCAACAAAAAATGACATGATAGCTTTTCTTTATTGCATGTGAAACATATATTTCATTCCTAAGGAAACTAACTAAATCTTGCATGGAAAAAACACAATTCTTTTCCAAGGGATCAAACGCATAACATTTATTCCTTCATGCATGAAAAGAGACATTTTATTCTTACGAAAATATCTAGCCCACTAACTAAACATAATTTTCTCCCAAGAGAAAACGATTACCATAGCTAATCCCTTTAGGTGTGGAAATGCATATCATTTTTCCCAAAAGAAAGTTAACACAATCAATATTATGTGATTGCACCTTCCTCTTCTCTAGAAATCTAATACTAAAACTATAATTTTCCATGCATGCAAGTGTATATGTTTCTCTAAAGAATATTCCAAATGAATCTTAACACATTAAAACATGTGATTATAAGTTTTCCTCTGGACCAATAATCTAATTCAATAATGCATACAAAGACATGTTATTCTCTTCTCTTCTTTTTGAATATTTATAACAAAACACATACTTCCTTGCATATATATATATATATATATATATATAATTAAATAAAATATATTGCAAGGAGTATATAGAGAGAGAGAGAGAGAGAGAGAGAGATATATTCCAAGGAATTTAACAAACTACTTATTCCTTTTCCGAAAGTTAGCTAACTCACTAGCTATTATGCATGCAATGCACAATCTTTTCCTATGATTTAACACATTAGACAAATTTATAATATTTCCTCAAGAAGTAGCATGAATAACAAATCATTCTCAAATAACACAGCCAATTGACTTTTATGCAATGGTTTTATGTGAACTCTTTCTCAAACAATTTACTTCTCTTTCTGCACGACTCAAGCTTCTCAAGCATGTATAATCACATATTCATTTGGAGTTGATCCAATATAGTAGATATTATTCCTATGCCCATAAGCACATATTGTCTTTAAGAGTCCAATATTTATCTTTAAAACTTTAATGCATATGCATCATGAGAATATCCTTGGTAATATTTTGAATGAAATCACTTAATTGATTTTCAATAATTATCAAAATAATTGTTCTTTTTTTTTTTGCATGCGAATAACTTATTTCTTTTCAAGAAATATCAACAAAACTGTTCTATTTTGGTGTATGTGAATAACTTATTTATTTTCAAGAAATATGAAAATTAATAGTTATTTGTTTGTGCATACAATTCATTTATTTCCTTTCAATAGAATTAACACAATAGTTATTTCTATATGTACATAAACAACTATTCTTATACAACTAAAAAATCAAATGAAAGCACTCTGTTTTACTTTGTTTTTCCTGTTTTAGTCATCAACTTTGGAAGTTGTTTCCAAACATCTAGAAAAGAGTTTTGGAAAAATGAAAGAGGTTTTTGTTTGGAACGGGTTCATTAAAAAATAACCTCTCTAATCTTTTAGATGTGTCGCAGTTTGTAAGAGAATGAATCTTTGCACCCCATTTTTCCAGATTTAAATATTAATAATTTTCTCGTTTTAGTCATCTAACTTTGGAAATTGTTTTCAATAAGTGTAAAACAGAATTTTGAAATATGGAAGAGTTTTTTTGTGATAACTAGCTCATGTACAAAAAATTCTTTCCGTTTATACACATGTCACGGTTTGGGAGATAAAACAACATATTTGGACACTATTTTCCATTAAATCATTCAATTCACACAATTATTTAGCCATGAAAATAGTTCAAGAATTCAATGCACTTGAAATATTTTAAGAATTCAATTAACAAAACACTTATTCCTCTATGCACAAAAGTCAATGGAGGTTTTCTCAATAAATAATCTTGACTCTTTATCATATGAAAATTTTCAAGTAAATAAATTTGATTGTTATTTCTTCATGCACCATATACAAACATAATAATAATTTTCAAAGAGCACAACTTATCTTTTAATGCATGTTTGGAATCTCTCCTTCTTCTCTCTTGGCTTGATTTTACATGTATTCTGCCATTCGTTCTCATATTTTCCCATAGGCTTACAATAAGTAGAATTAAGAAAATACGATAGTTTTTTCTAAATCCTAAAAACATTCTATAAATCATATTTTTCCTAAATCTTAAAATCACTTGGTATATCATCCATAAATCTCTCATGTTTTTCTTTTCAAGGTAGATTTTCTCTTTTCTTATGGACAAAATATCACTTATCCATAGCTTTTCTAAAACTATAACTCATTAATTCTAAAACAAAATAAATACCACCTTGGAAATACAATTTATTTAGATAGAAGAATATAAATTCTTCTCAATATAAAAAGTAAGAATTAATTCTTTTAATATCCTTATAATTAAGAATTAGAAGAATATTCTACTTATAATATCAATACAAGAATTAATAATATATAATTATTCAACAACACTCATTTTACGATTCTTTTTACAGTAGCTTATGCCATGGATATTACATTTCTTTGCAATAGGGATATTTGGTACATCAAATATTCCATGGTGGATGGGACTCTCGTGGGATTGAATACACAATAGAAATGGGCATTGACCATTGGACTATTTGGGGACCTCACTATTGAGTGGGATGGATATATCAATTATCTACAAACAACGATCATTTGTTGTAACATGGAGGATAACCAATTGACATGGAATGGCTTTATGGTCAAAGGATAACCTATTGTTAAAGACATATTCTTATTTGACTCAGGGATAAGCTCACACCATTCATTTGGGATGGTTTCAAGCACTGTGGAAGTGGGATATCCCGCTAAAATTGACAAAACACCAGGGGCATTACACTGAGGGATGTGTGCGATAATTTCTCAGTGGGTTTCTTTGATCTGGTTGCATCACCACCAGGGAAATGTTGAAGTGGGATGATGATCTATTTGAGCCTTGATGAATATTATTCCTTCAAATGGCGCAGTGGTCATGACACAAATACTAGGGTGAGGATGTTGGCACTATGGGGCATCCTCTATTACGCCACATGAATGGGGATTGAATAGATCGATATTTTTGGTGATTCCAAGGGCATCATATACTAACCTAATCAACTAACCACTCTAAATACTTCTGACCTGTATCACTAGTTGAATAGAACAAGGTTGGTCTTTAATGTCCACTTTTCGTAAGATCTCACTCACACATTTATACGGAACAAAATGTGCAGGAAAACATATTATCAAAAGAAAGGTGTTGTGCATCTATGGATGACATACACTTCCAAGGATTTTCTTTTGGAACACTTATCTGAGATGGTCGTATAGATATATGAGAAACCTTCAAATTGCACATAGTGACCGGATTGGGAACAAAACTCATTAAAACAAATAAGCACGATGGTCATTATTAGCAATAACTAAAAAGGTGCCAAGTGATCAAAACAATGGACCAATCAACTTAGAACAAAGCACGTTGCTGGCAAAATTGTGATATGCACAAAGCACGTTGCATTAAAAAAAAAAGAACGGTGTATGCAGAGATGTGATATCTCAACAAACTGTTATTTCTATTCATTTGAACCAGAACGATAATTTACTTCTAAAATCATCCATTGGAACGAGAGCAATAATTTACTTTTAAAATCATCCATATATAAATACAAGTTTATAGTTGCTGCGCTAATCTTTGCGTTGCATCGAATAATAACGTTGCAGAGTTAAATTAAATTGAAAAAAAACGTAGGATTCTATGTGAAACACATTAATGGTAAATTTAAGAAATGTTTGAAAGCAATTTGAGGTGTGGACCCAACAAATTAAGAGGCAACTTCGGTTAACAAAAAAAATTGGTATTATATAAAATTATATAATAATTATTTTATAAATTGGTATTATTTGAAAAGTATATAATAGTATTTTGTAAAATAATGTAATATGTAATTTTTTTATTAATACAGTTAAAGAATTTAATCTATTTTTATATTAAAAACAATTTATCTTTAATAAAATTTTAACTAATATTTTTTATGGATGTCTTTTTTAAGTATTTTTTAATGAATTTTGTTTCAAAACTATGTACATATATTTAATTTTCTTTTTAATTTATAAAAGGAGTGTTTTAAAAAATTTCAGGATGTTGAATCCATTTATACATTAAAAATAATATTTTAAATAACAAGAAATTACAACCCTGTTAAAAATTGTATTGCTCCATTCATGCTTATGCAAATTTGAGCTAAAAATCATCTTCCATTTTGGGTAACCTTGGTTAAGATGGTAATCCACGTTGAGAAGTTTTGGTTAATTTGTACAAGGGATAAGTAAGGAGATAATGGTTAACACTATCCAATTTATTTTGTTAATTTCATTGTCATTAAAATATTGAATATGTCATTATGAAGGAGGCTATTCATTTTGATTTTGATAACTTGAAATTCATTACAATATTAAATAAATAATTACTAATAGGGTAAGCATTGGATATTCTATTCCATTTAAACAATTTTAGATAGTTTTAAAAATATTAAAATATTAAATAGGTGACTATGACCAAGGTCAACATCGATTATTTTATACAATTTATTTAAATAATGCTAAATGTATTATTATGAATATGATGAATAATGAACACTACATAATTAATTTTGAGAAATATTATTTTGAAATATTGGAATGCATCACTATAGAATAGGAGAAAATGAAAGTAAATTTTAAGATTTTAAAAATGTAATCTAATGAATATTCACTAAAGGTCAATTTAAATGTTGACTTTAGCTTATAAATTCTTAAATCAATGTGCTTTATGTAATTTTAAATATTATTATTTAAAACTTGAACATAAAATTGAATAAAATCACTAATTCAATTTTAAGATTTAAAAAAAAAAAATTCAGTTATTAATTTATATAGCTTCATAATTTTTTTTGGAATTTATTTTAGGAAGAAGATTAAACTTTCTACGAATTTAATGTTTTAGATTTACTAGTGTGGCTATTCAAATACGGAATATTTGCTAAAATTGGTGTTTTTGGTGTAAAAATGGATTTGCACTTCTCTCTTCTCAATATTTAGGTAGAGCACTTCTTGTTATATCAATTTTTCGAATTGAAATTAAAGTTATTAGTGAAGAATTTTGTGTGATATTTTATAGCACAAGACTCTTTAGGTGGAAGCATTAGTGATATTATGGTAATATGTTAGAGTCGTTTAGATTGTTGGTCTAAGTAGGTACTCCTACTTTAGTGGGTATGTTTGACATGTACTAATCATTTATTTTTATTTTATATCCATGGAGCATTATTTGTAGAATAGATTATATGAAATATAGTGGGAACCCCGTGAACACAAGAAAAAGGAGAGATAAAACGCAAGAAATACATCTCTCATAATACAAAAGAGAGATTTATGTTCACTTTCCTCTTCAAGAGGGCAACCTCCAAGTTTAATGCTCTAAACAAGATCACAATTCTTGACAACACAGTACATAAGCTTCTACTAAATATATCTATCTATAAAAAAATATTTAATACGTATGGGCCCACTTATAATGAGTTCCTGCTAACTAATTTGGGCCTTATTAACATAGCGAGTCATTCTTATAATGAGTGACCACTAACTAGTTTTTAATGGACCACATACATTAATATTGTATCTAAATAAGGAGTTTAGGATAGGACCCTAACATGCCCTCCCCCTTCAAAGGCATCATTGTTCTCAAAGTTGAAGGTGAGAAAATTCTTGGAGAATCATTATTGGTTCTCACGTGGCATCTTTTGGGTCCATAACATTCCACTAGTTCAATACTTCCTTAATACTGTGTTAGCACAACTAGTACTATTTGGTATCCAAAATTGCTTTTGGTTAGAGCCACATGGAATATTCTTCACCATGTTCTAGTAGGGTGGTATGACATTAGTGCTTTGGTTCCACAACTTTATTCAAGCAAGACACATGAAAAATTAGATGAATCTTAAAGTTGGTTGGAAGAGCCTATTCATGGGAAACCTGACTAATGTGTTGTATAATATGATAGGGCCTGTAGAACTTAGGAACTAACTTCTAGGTAATTTTGTCTTTGAGCGATTTATATTTATAAGGATACATTCAAAAAACATTTTATCCTCTTCAAGAAAAAATTGCTAACATCTAGTTGACCAATTGGTTGCTTCATTCAATTTTACACCATAACCATGTTGTCCTTAAGGATACATATAATATATTCTCTAATGTGAAGAATTTTATCTTATGCATGAACCTTGGTTGTACCCAGTACATAGGATTCCATTGACAGATGGGTTTGGGCCATAAACCACTACATATCATGTAATTTTGGTAGCTACATGATAAATGGTATTTAACCACCGTTTAGAAAGCAAAAACCATTATGCCCACTAGTACGACTTTTCAAAAGGAAATTATATGAAATAGGTTTCCATGCACATATTAACCACATATGTTTGACCATCTGCTTGAGGATAATATTTTGTGCTCATATTTAGTTGTGTACCATGAAGTTTAAATAGCTTCTCCCACAATTTGTTGGGAAATGTGGGGCTGTGGTATGAAACAACGAAAGTTTGTACACTATGTAGCTTAAATATTAAATCCATGAAGGACTGGGAAACTAAGGAACAGGCGAAAGGATGAACTAGGACACAAAAATGAGTAGATTTTGAAAGATAATATACCACAACCATAACGATTTTTTGATTACATGCTTTTGGAAGTCCCAAAATAAAATCCATTAAAATGTTTGTCCAAATCTATGTTGTAACTGCTAGAGGTTGTAATGTCCCTAGTAAATTTATTGTCTACCCCTTGTTTCTTTCAAAATCGTCATAGGATGCTACAAAATTCTAGATATCTATGTTCGTTCTTTCCCAAAAGAATGAACACTTACTTCTTTCATAGGCTTAATAGAATTTAAAGAGAGGTATTGTTGTTGATGAGTGTATCTCCTCTAAAGCTAATTATTTTACATTTCAATCTTTTACCAAAATAATGAATCCCTTATAACACAATGTATCTTGCTAACATGTATAAATTTTAGGAGGTTTGGGATCTATTTGAAGTTTTTGGATGAGTTACCTTAAAGTGTTATCTGCTAGCCATCTCTTTTGGGATTCTTCAAGCCATATTTGAATTTGTAATGATAAGGAAAGGAGTGAGTCATCCTTTTCAAACTATCTAGATAAGGAATTAGCCGAAACATTCTCTTTATCCTTCTTTGTTATGATCTATGTGCCTTAAAAATGATAAGAAACAAATAATTATTGTCCTCCTTAAAGACGAAACCTCCTTTTACAATGAATACAATGTCTAAGACAATATTTTTTTATTCTAAGACCATGTCTTGTTAGTATATATATAGGATACCTGAGTACAATTATAGTAAAATGAGTACAATTATAGTAAAATGAGACCATGAGGTATTATAGCCTACATAGCAATATAATAATATAAATGTAAGAACTCAATATCTAGGCCTTAAGAAGGGGTTTTATGGTTAAAATGGGGATTATGTTGGGCTTAACATGCCCCTCCACTTGAAATAAGTGTTGTCCTCAACACTTGACTAATTGCTATTGACTTTGTCAAAATAAGTCATCTTCCCTTGTCATCTCTTCCACTAGTAGGTTCATATGCTTGATTATGTACTCCATAATTGTTGGGTTACTTGGAAGCTTAATCCTTGTTTCAAGGATTGTTTCTATTTCTAGAATCATTTTTCCATGTTCATTTATCCTTGGCACGCTTTCCAGGTGCAAATAAATATTATGGTCATGATCTCAATTAGGTGGGAGACCCTCAGGCATTAATCCAAATACCTTCATATTATTGTTGATAGCTTTATGGAGATCCACTTACATAGATGATATTGAACATTTAATTACCATAATTGTGCCATTACACCCTGGTGCCCATTTTTTAATAATTTTTTTCATTCCATTAGAGCTTATCACTTTAGAGGGTTTCTCTTGGATACCTATAAGCTCAATTTCCTTCCTTTCGAAAGTAAATCTTATGAAGATATATTAGAAATTAAGGTTAATTATCCCCAATAATTATAACCGTTGGAACCCTAATACAAAATTGGCACCACCATTTGTATTGCAATCATGGGACTATCCAAGAAACACTCCACCATAGTAAGCTTGATATTATGGAACTTCTCTGAAAAATTTATGCCGCCTCCATCTCCAACCATCACTTGAAACTATGATGCTAGATATATGAGACAATTGAGATGTTTGGATAATTTTTAATTCATGAAGTTATGGGACTTCCTGAATCAATCAACGTTGTTACATTTTTCATTTTTATATATCCTTCTATCTTAAGGATTTGTGGAGTATTGATGCTAGCCAATGCATGACATGATATTATTGGAAGTAGTCCCTTATAGCTCTAGATCTTGTGATTGTTCCTATTCTTGATCTTGCATTGTACTTTATGTCACAATTGGAACATCGTCCCTTTCCTCTTCTTTCATCCATTTGCTAAGGATTAAACCTTGTTAGTTTAGGAGAGGGAGCATGACATTTTCTATAGTTATTAGTGATTGAATTTTTTGTGGTCATATTTTTACTCAAGTTTCCTTGCCAAACTGAAATATTGCTCTAGATATTTAGGTTAAAATAGGCACACCTCTTGTTCTATTCTTTCCTTTAAAGTTCCCATAAATAGGTCCAACAAATTATTCGCTAAAATATTCTTGACTTTGAGACTCAACATTTGAGATTTTTGGATGTTCTCTCTAATTGGACCTTTTTTTGAAGATTTTCCAATTGACTAAATAATGTGTTGTTTTTAATATGCCCATAATGTGTTATCAACTCCTTTGTAAAAATGGACCAAGATATAACATAACATGATACGATACGTGTTATTCTTGTTCTAAAAACATGGATGCAATATTTACCTTTTTTAAGGATGCCACTTGGTGTAGATCAAAGTATTGCTCCATTTGAAATATACATGTTATAGGATTATTACCATCAAATTTATTCATATCTATATTTGGAATGTAGTAGTTCCTTGGTGCTAACTTGAAGCCTTGATGATGTGGATCTTGGATTGATAATTCATGATTATGGTTCTACAATTTATTATTGCGATAGCCCTTCTTATTACCCCTATTATAAAATGTCAGTGTATATATTAATTTGTATAAATAATGCAGAAATGTAAATAATGAATAGATTGGAGGAGTGGACATGAATTCAAAGGTTTGAGGAGGAGGAGTTACTTGTGTTGAGTGTGGACCCAATCCACTTCATTTATTTTACCAATTATCTCCCTGATGAATTTATGGCTCTGCTAGTGCAAGAATTGAATTTTTGTATGAGATATCTAAGTGAATGATGAGATCATATTATCCCTATCATGTTAGTTCATGTTGGTGTGGTAAAAATGGAAGAGGAAGGAAACTCACTCAAAAACAAAATCGATGAGTGGGAAAGAGAATGAGACATAATATGCTCATACATGCATACATAAAAATGCGAGAGAGCTCATAGAAGAGAGAATCTCAACGTGAAGATCAATAGATGTGGAAGCATGTAGAAGAGTATGATGTGAAGTGAAGAGAAGAGAAGATTAGATGGAGACATTGTGTGCTCTAGATTCCTGTATAATTTAGCAGGTGGAGACATTGTGTGCTCTAGATTCCTATATCATTTAGCATGTGGAGATACTATGTATTCCGGATTCTTGTATCGTTTAGTAAGTGGAGACACCGCAAGTTCTGCATTCATGTATCCTTTAATAGGTGGAGACACTATGTGATATGGATTCTTATATTATTTAGTTGGCGAAGACACCATATTCTTTGGATTCTTGTATTCTTTAGTAGGCGGAGACACTATGTGCTCTAGATTCATGTATTATTTGGCAGGTGGAGACACCATGTGATCTAGATCCCTTTATTGTTTAGTAGATGGAGACTTTGTGTTCTCTAGATTCTTGTAGTGTTTAGCAGGTGGAGACAATGTGTGCTTTAGTTTACTATAATGCTTAGTAGGTGGAGATATTATGTGCTATGTATTCCTATAGTTCTTATAAGGTGGAGACACTATATGTTTTGGATTCCTGTGTGATTCAGTTAGCTAGTATTAGTGTGAATTCCCTTAAGCACTTAACTCCTTAGGCTCCAAATATGGCTCGAGGGTAGCCAACTGTAAGAAATATTTCATTGTAGATGGTCTATAGTTGGGTGGAGAATTTAAGTCCTTCCCTCATTTTCTAGTCAATTAAGTTACATAGATAAGTGTATTTTCTTACAAATGTGTTGCACTATGAATGATGAATATTATTTGATATATGTTATAATAGTGAATGTCTTATGTGATATTCCTATTTTTCTATGATGAGATGCTTTATATGTATTTTATCATGGTTATGAAGGGCTTGGAGGCCTATATGTTTGCTTATATGTTCACAAAGTGAAGAGATATTCATATGGTCATTTATGACTATTGGATGAGGCTAACTAAACTATTATAGTGTAGCACCCTCCTCCCACATCAACCCATGTAACCATGTCAACCAAGGTAAACATGATACAAGAGGCTACTATGATCGGTTTCGACCTCTTATGTGACCTTAAGGAAGTGGAATCGACGAAATATAACACAAAGTTATCCAACATCATCAACAGAACCCTTAAGAGACAACTCAGCCGCTCAGACATCCTATCCCTATGTCCCAAGGTTGTTCTGGATCTCTTATTCCATAGTCTCTCTCATTCTATAGGAAAAGTTGCAACCAACAACCTAAGTTCGCTTTCATAGGCTTGCCTCCTAGTAACCAAAGACAAAAATTTCCAGTTTTGTGCGAGTGGCCCTAGGATTTAATCCATTTTTCAGGCCTAAAGCCTAGGCCAATGCCTATAATCGAGTGATAGCTTGAAATCATTAAAATTACAGGGAAACAATGATGAAAAAGGAATAAACTAAACAAGAACATAACCAAACCCCTACTAGCCATGACATGCATTTCATCAAACACATAATTGACATGTAACCTACAAGTGTAAACAACAAAATTAAGTGTAGGGATCTAATACTTATCTAATAATCACTATGAACTATTTTTTCATCATGTAATTTGCTACATTATCATCTATTAGGCCATAGATACACTATCTATTCATTTACAAGTAAAAACATGTTGAGATCCATACATAGTTGTTGCCATAAATATACATATAACCAACATAATAGGAACATAAATACCATAAGCATATTATCCATCAAAAGCCACATATACATCAATACATTTGCACATGGAAATCATGGGAATGAATTTCTCATTAATGAATGAAATTAACCAACCGGAGATGGGGCTACCATGTTCCACCTCACCATAGAATGATTAAACCAAATATCTCTTCATCCATTCACCCTCATGCCATATTCCAAGCATGAATGTGGGACTCAAACCAAAAGAACAAACCAGGGCATACTAAGGCTAAACAACCTCACTTTCATCAACATAAACTAGGCTTTACTGTAATCCATCCCAAATCACTAGGCCAACACAATGAACACATGATAACAAGCTTTACCATGATCTCCACTCGATCACTAGGGGAAACAAGCATGGATTCCATCATATTTCTTCACCTACACCATTAGGAATTTTCTTGTCTCCTAATCTCTCAGGCTTTACCATAATCCAAACCTGAATCACTATGCCCTAAACCAAGACCCACTCTCTAGGCTTTACTGCATATCCCAAACTCAAGATTACTAGGCCCAACAGAGAGTAAACCACCTCTTGGATTTATCATATATCCTACCATTCAACAACAAGGACTATTAGGCCCATCGAGGCAACACAATCTTGGCTTTATCACAACCCACAATCTGGCTCAGGGATCACTAGGCCAGTGGCTTTACCGTGATCCACAGTCTGGTTTAGGGACCACTAAGCCATGTCCTCTATCATTTGGAGATCCACCCCACTCAGCTTTGAATCCATCCAACATTCTAGCTCAACCAAAACATGAGAACCTGATCACACCATGGATATTTGGAAATGGCAAGGCTAGGTTGAAAACATTGTTACACCTCCAAAAACCCATGCCATGATAGAAATGAACCACATGGAATGTCATGCATGCCAAATCCAGCAAGGAAAATACACATGAAAGTTTATACCTACAATGAAGCCTCTTGTAGCTGCTTGACCATGCCTTTCCTTGCTTGATCTTTTCTTCCTCTTGCCTCCTTTGCCTTTGTTTCTCCAATGCCAAAATTTCTCTAAGAAACTCTAAGTGTCCAAGAGTATAAGAGAGAGAGAGAGAATAATGAGAGAGCTCCAAAAATCAACTGACAAAAGGTTATATTGACCAAGGTTGCCAACTGATCCTCAGAAGACTTTTAATTAATGAGGCCAATATTGTTAATTTTAGGTATGTTCTATGCTAGAGAAATTTATTTCAATTTATTTTCCACATTAGCAATCACATCAACATAAAGTAAATTGCAGATAGAAAATAAATATAAATCGCAGAAGACAAGCCAAGACAAAAGGACACAAGATGACAAACCCCAATGTGAGGAAACCCTTGATCAATTCTTCCTTTATGTTCTTCAAAGCTCAGCAGAGAAAGTGAGAGAGATAGTACATTTACAATAGACTTTAATCACTTTGACTTTTGATATCAGCAAGAGATCAGTTGAAGACATATTACTTCAACCAATTCTCTAAGGTGACTCATTCACCTATCATAGTGTTGCATCTTGTTTGTTTGTTGCACATTACCATGTGACACCTTGCTGTATTGTCACATGTGTTGAACCTTGATGACTAAGTTTCTCTCATCCTCATGCTACTCATCATGTTGCATCTTCCATGGTCTTATTCATCATCAAGCTGCCCATGCTCATGATATCATTCATCATTATGCTGCCCATGCTCATATCATCATGTTGCTTACTATGCTGCCCATGATCAAATACATCATGCTGCCTTCCTTCGGAGCCAGATGCTCTGGCTGTTTCAGCAGTTCTCGGTAGTTCTGGCTTTTCCAGTAGTTCTAGGTTTTTGGCATTTCTAGCTTTTTCGGTTTTTCTGGATATTCCAATATCTCCAACTTTTCTGGCATTTCCAGCTTTTCCGGCAGTTTCGGATTTTCTGACAATTCTGGTAGTTCCAGCTTTTCTGGCTTTTCTAGATTTTATAGCTTTTCCAGCGTTTCTGGCTTTTTCAGCAATTCTGGATTTTTCGGCTTTTCTAGATTTTCTAGCTTTTCCAGTATTTCTGGCTTTTCCAGCATTTCTGGATTTTCTGGCAGTTCCAGGTTTTCTGGCAAGCCTATTTTTTCCGACAGTTCTAGCTTTTCCATCTTTTCTGGCAGTTTCAGTTTTTCCAACTTTTCCAGCCTTTTCTGACTTTTCTAGCTATTCCGACTTTTCCAGCTTTTACGGCATTTCCAGTAGTTCTGGCTTTTCCTTAGTATCTCTCCTCCTACTAAAACCCAAAGACAAGTAGAGAGAGGAAGAGATCCAAGTGTGTGTAGAAATGACTTGAAGTCTTCTTCTATTTATACTAAAACATAGAGGTTGAATTGACATGACTGTTGGGCTTCCGAGCCTACATAAGTTGTTGGCCAACTTAACAATTTGTGCATAACATAAATAAATTCATAACTTCATAAATACTTGTCGGAATTGGATGATCTTTAGATCAATCCTACACCTCTCAATAAGAGGGATCCAATAAAAATATCAGCTGCCATAAATAATATGACCCACATGGAGTTTGGCCTTAGTTGCCAATTTTAACATCTATTTTCTTCATTTTCCTTGATTTGCCTCTTCACATGCAACCTGTGACCTTTCACCTTCATTTTCTCCTAATTTGCATTATTTTCATAAATAAATGAGCCAAAAATGCTAGTTTTTTTTTCCAAAGCCTTAGCCATTTCCTTTGCCAATTTCCTTACCCATAAAAAATCAAATGAGCACCCACACTAGGATGTCTAGCCCACCATTTAGCTTGGAATACGTGTCCCATCATTTGTAGTATTTATATATTTTTAAATGGAATTTTCACGAGTGATGTTATAGAATTCTCCCCCCTTGGGGAACACCATCCTCGGTGTTCAATGACACCTATAACCAACAAGACTATTGAAAACAAAACACGCTTCCCATGGAGCTTTATAACATAGCTCATTGGAGTATTTACAATGAATGACATGCTCAAAAGAAAAATATCATGAAAACATGACCAGATAACAACCATACCGCATACTAGAGCTTTATAACACAACTCATTATGATATTTACAATAATCACATATACACATATGCACATTTGCTAAACTAGCAAATAAAGGGATATGATGCCTATATCAATCAACAAGGGAATCCAAAGGCTCACGCCTCCATCTTCAAAGTAATACTAGGATTCACCTCCTTCCCAGGAAGTCTAAAATCCAACGCCACAGTCAAATCTGCATCCAATGTCAAACGCTATAATCTTGCGCTTCTTGTTCTCTTAGTGAACAGTTACCAGCTCATTGTTCGAGGGCACACTCCCAATGTGCATCATATTCCCTCTGGTAATTATCATGACCAAAAAAAATATATCCTCGGCCTTCCCTTCTTGGCTACATAGTCCCTCAGGCAATCCAGTCACCCCTTTCATGTAATCACTCACCTTCCAAGTTCCCTAACATCCCTATCCTGGGCGATTCATCCCTTGGCAAGGCTTCCTCACATCGGAAAATCAAACAACCAAGGCATATACCTGCCTCAAAACCATCATACATACTGTTGCATGTTGCAATTTCTTTCAATGTTGCTGCTAATTCCTGCAACTACTCACACATGTCAACCACATGTTCCAAATATCAAGACAATCATATCTATCCATTTGAAATCAACCTTTACCAAGACTAACAATCATGTCATAATCCATAGTCAAATCTTAGTCATTAGACATAATTCTACAACTATCAACTACATTCAAGTACATATCAACTGTCTCAACACATATGTATTAGTACAATCATCTTAAAACACGATCATTTCTTCATGCAACCCTATAGACTCATACCCATACCATGAAATTAATCGAACGTTCAAGCAAGCTATGAATGCACCATGTCAGATATATCAACTATACAACATAATCAAACAGTCAAGTACCAAATATACAACATAAGCAAAATCATACCTTAATGTATCTCATGGGAGGTGATCTTGTCACAATAATCAATCTAGGTTATCATGATACATTTTCACAATGTATCAACTCAAACATAAATCATGATATCCATAACAGTAAATAACTAACATGTTCACATCATAAGCTCATAATAATTTGTCTTTCATGCATAACAATCACATATGTATGATCAATCTAGATTAGTACGACACCGTATCACAAATATGTCGGCTCATACTTGAATATCGCAACCATAACCATATGCATAGGTCGATCTAGGTTAACACAATACATATAACATCAAGATCTTCAATGCAATGAAAATAACCATCACACATATGACCAATCCAAAATCACAACATCAAGATCTGAATGAAATAACCCTAATCATCAAGTTAATAGCATATAACAACAATAAGCTATATATCATGACCGTAAACAACATATAACTTAATCATCAAGTTATCTAACATAAAACAACAATAGCAATGTATACAACCACATGATACCATCATTCATGACTATACGATACATGTGCATATGACTATACTAATCAACAAGAATCTATCATGTACGTAACCTTAACATGAAAAGACATGTACATAAAGCTAATGTATATAAACCTAATGCATATAAAAATCCTTAACCTACATACCTACATGCCCAACATACAAACCTATATGATGACATGCTCTTGCCTCAAGGCCCAATGCTACAAATTCACTTTGATGATCACACCTCTTGCTCTATCTCAGCAAACACATTATCATCATAACATACCAATATCACCTTGACGACCTAAATTGCATGCCATGAATTCACAAGGCATGTTTGACCTACTATTCATGGATATCTATAACCAAGACCATACATGCATAACAACATATAGACTTGTAGCACATGAGTACCAAACCATATACACATCATTCCAGCTAGAGTCTAGTCATCAATTCATGACCATATCAACTTCACAAACTATGGCCTCATGCATGACAACAACCATTACTCCATTGCACAAATTTCCAAATGCAACTATCAACATGCATAAGAAATGCCTAATCAACTACACATATGCATAAACACATGTAGTCAAGAATAAGCGATCAATTATTGTAACCAACCTACAAGACTAATACATGTAATCAAACATACAAGAATGCAACCTAACATACAAGGATGTAATCAAGCGAAATATAATCAACTTGTAAGTTACATAAAACAATATGTAACAATTCACATACTCATGATGATGCATTCCACAAAATCAACATCAAGTTCCTCATGAAAATATTACTACAACCCTGATCAACAATATGCAATGAAACAAGCACATGGAATGCAAGTGTAAGAGACACACATGCAACTAACATGCATGCATAACCCACACATGCCACCCATACAGTCCAAGAGTTGAGCCATGCTCTGATACCACTCTGTCACACCCTCCTCCCACATCCACCCATGTAACCATGTCAACCAAGGTAAACATGATATGAGAGGCTACTATGATCATATTCGACCTCCTATGTGACCTTAAGGAAGTGGAAGTGATGGCACATCTCACATAGTCATCCAAAACCATCAACAAAACCCTCAGGAGACAAGTCCCCCACTCGAACAACATGTCCTTGGGTCCCATTGTTGTTCTAGATCTCTTAGGCCATAGTCACTCTCATGATATGGCCAAGGGAGTGACTAGCAACCTAAAGTCGCTCTCACAGGCTTGCCTGCGAGTGAAAAGAGACCAAAATTTCCAGTTCTGTGCTAGGGAACCTTGTATTTAAGCCACTTTTCAGGCCTAGAGCCCATGCCACTACCCATAATGGAGTGATATCTTGAAATCATTAAAAATACATTGAAACAACGATGTAAAATAAATAAGATGAACAAGGCCATAACCAAACTCATATTAGCCATGAGAAGGATTTCATCAAGCACATCATCAACATGTAACCTACATGTTTAAACAACATAATTAAGTGTATGGATATCATACTTATCTGAGAATCGCTATGAACCATTGTTTCCTCATGTCATTTGCTTCATTATCATCTATTAGGCCATAGATACGCTATCCATTCTTTTACAAGTATAAACATGCTGAGAGACATACAAAGTTGCTGTCAAAAAATATACATATAACCAACATAATAGGAACATAAATGCCATAAACATATCATCCATCAAAATCCATATATACATGATTGCATTTGCATATGGAAATCAAGGGAATGAATTTATCATTAATGAATGCAATGAACCAATCGAAGATGGGACTACCAAGTTCTACTCTACCATAGAATGGTTGAGCCAAATCTCTCTTCAGTCATTCACCCTCGTGCCATATTCCAAGCATGAATGTGGGACTCAAACCAAAAGAACCAACTAGGGCATACTGAGGCTAAACCACCTCACCCTCACTAACACAAACGAGGGTTTATCGTAATCCATCCCAGATCACTAGGCCAACACAATGAACACATCATAACAAGCTTTACCATGATCTCCACCCAATCACTAGGCCAAACAAGCATGGAATTTTCCCTACCTACATTGTGAGGAATTTTCCCGTCTCCTAGACTCTTAGGGTTTACCGCAATCCAAACCGAGATAACTAGGCCCTAAACTGAGACCCACTTTCCAGGATTTACCACATATCCCAAACCCGATATTACTATGTCCAACGAAGAGAAAACCACCTCTTGTCTTTACCATATATTCTTCCATTCACCAGCAAGGATTCCTAGGCCCACCAAGGCAACACAATCTTGCCTTTACCGTAACCCATAGTCTGGATCAGGCATCACTAGGCCAGTGGCTTTAATGTGATCCACAGTCTAGTTCAGGGATCACTTGGCCATGTGCTCTATCATTCAGAGATCCACCCACTAATATTCGAATCCATTCGACAATCAATCCCAATGAAAACATGAGAACCCCATCATAGCATGGTTATCCATAAATGGAAAGGCTAGGCTAAAAACATTATTACACCTGGAAGAACCCATGTCATGATAGAAAAGAACCACATGCAATGCCATGCATGCCAAATATAACAAGGAAAATACACATGCAATTTTTTACTTGCAATGAAGTCTATTGTAGCTACTTGACCCTGCCTTCCCTACTTGATATTTTCTTCCTCATGCCTTCTTTTCCTTTCTTTCTCCAATGCAAAAATTACTCCAAGAAACTCTTAATTGTCTAAGAGTATAAGAGAGAGAGAGAATAATGAGAGACCTCCAAAACTCAACTAAAAAAGGTTACACTGACCAAGCTTGCCAGTTGATCCTCAAAAGCCTTTTCATTAATGAGGCCTCTATTTTCATCACTTTCCTTCATTTTCCTCCTCACATGCAACCGTTCACCTTTGACCTTCCTTTTCTCCTAATTTCCATTATTTTCATAAATAAATGTGCCAAAAATGCCATTTGCCTTTCCAAAGCTCTAGTTATTGCCTTTGCCAATTTCCTTAGCCATAAACAACCAAATGAACACCCACACTAGGATGTCTTTCCCACCATTCAGCTTGGAATACATGTCCCATCATCCGTGGTATTTATATATTTTTACATGGAATTTCACCAAGGTTGTTACATATAGATTGTGATTTCAATTGTCTAAGTTGTGATTAACATGGTTGTCTATTTTTTTAAAGACCATGATTATCTTTCCTAAGAAAGGGCTATGACTGGTGCAACACATGATAGATCACTAGATCTAATAGTATTAAATTCTTAGGAAGTCCTTTTGAACACGTGTAACTAATCTATATGAATTTACATAATGGATAAATATATGAAATGCATGATAGCTAAGTATAGTGAGTGGAATTTCTTGTGGTTGGATAAGTGTTTTATCTCTATAAAATGGGTGTTCTAAGTAATGTACTACTTCAAGGAGAACTTTGGAAGAGTCCCTTGAAGTTCTTAGATTTTATAAGTCTAAGTATTGTAGAGATCAACTTTTTTATCTAGGGTAGGATGTGTTTTTAGGGTTTGACATTTATGGATATCCAGATATACGAAATTGTCAAATATTTAAAGGTCTAGCATATGTATTCAAGATGGGTCTCGCTAGAGTACATATTTACATAAGGCAAAATTAAAATGCAGAGTATCTAGGATGGAACTCACTAAGGTGAATATTTTTGCAAGGCTAGATTGAACTGAAAAGCATCTCGGATGGGACCTACTAGGGTAAATATTTGTGCAAGGACAGATTGAAGTGCAATGTATCTAGGATTGACCCCACATGGAGTCTTGTATGCATAAGGCCAGATAATCCATCGAAGTGGGATTATATCCCGAGGACTTGGTATTGTGTATTTACGATTTTTAGTGAGTACCTAAATTTTCCTTTATCCTAGATATAATGAGAAATTGTGTAAATACATGGCAGTTAATGCCTAGTCAATCCCTCTGGTGTGAGATGAAGTCGTCGGCATGATGACGATCTGATGTGGCCAAGTGGGTGCCATGCTAGACCACAGGTAACATGGCAGAGCCACTTGGGTCACACATGGGTGCCACGTGGTAGTGCCTTGCTAACGTGATAAGGTTTAATGGGCCAAACTTCAAATGGTCATAACTTTCAATTAGAGATTTCGATTGTGATAAAATTGATATTGTTGAAAAGCACTCGAGGAGAAGTGGTGGAGCTCAAATGAAACTTGGAAATTTAACGTAAATTCAATTGTAAAATCTAAATGGTAAATGTGGAATGAAACACAAAATAAGAATGCAAATGTGAAATGATATGAAATGTAAATGAGATGAAACCAAAATGCATATGTAATGAAATTAAAATTTCATGGAAGGTACATTTCCTTTGGAGGGAAATATGGTTGGAAGATATTTTTATTGAAGTAATAAAATATTCCATTCATGGTTAGGTGTTTGGAGGAGAATATAAGGACTCAATGTTGTCTTTTATTTTTGGAATGAAGAGTGTTTCATAATGTTTTTGGTGGCTGCGTAGGGAGAGTATGAAGGAAACACAACCTCCTTGCTACCATGGTAGGGAGGCCTACAATTTGTGTAGATTTTGGTTATGTAATGTGAAAAGAACCCTGGTTCTTGTGTTATGTTTTTGTTTGTAACAACTTTCGGGGAGTGTTCAATAGTTGTATTTGTTTCAACATTTTATTGTTTAGTCTTGTGTTATTTTGAAATGTAGTTTTATTTGCAGAAATTTTCCATGCACTCTAACAGTTGGTGGAGTAATTTGTTGTATAGTTTTATGTTGCAGTTTTTATGTTTTATGGACAACAACTTTGTTATGGGAAGTGTAATCCACTAGTTTAGTTTGTTTCCCGTTTTATATACTTCTAGCATTTCTATGTCATGTTCTTACTTACAACAACCATTTGAAATGGAGTATGATGGGTTAGAGTTGTTGCTAATGTATTTGTTGTAATTGGGGTTTTATGTCAAATTTCTAGTTCCCTGGTTTAAAGAACAATAGTGTTATGAGTTAATTCCAATTTTATGTATTCTGCAGCAACAAATTTTCATTTATAACCATTTGGGAAATTTTATGTGTTGGTTTTAGTTGGTTGTAGGTGGATGTTGTTAGTTAGAATTTTCTGCTACAGAGAGTGGCATTGGGAAAGTTATAATATGTTGGTTAATTTTTTGTGAAGGGGAATGTGCTGATAATATAAGTTGTTGTTAATATTAGCAGTTGTGTTTTGCAATGGTGAATTTTGTTTACAATAGTGGCATAATTTTTTTCATTGCACAACACTTTTGGTGCATGACATTGTCAGTGCATGGTACTATTAGTGCACATTAACAACACTGGTGGTGATAGCATTGTCAATGACAATGTTATCTATGTTGTCGTCACTGTTAGGGTAGTCATATTTGGGGTTTTGCAATTGTGTCAACGTGTGTGGGTTGAATGTACTTTGTTCTTATCTTGTCTTTTCAATTTTCCGTTCTTTTTTGGTGACCCCCCATAGCCAAGAGGGCACTACAACAATGTGCACCAGCTAAGAAAAGCTTGGTAACCATCTCCAGTCACGTGTTACCAACAATGGAGAGAATCCTAGGTGGACGAACTTGTGATATGTAACAACCCATGGTTAATTTTCCATGTAAATAAAATAAGACCAATATCATGGGACACATATTCCAAGCTAAATGTTGGGAAAACACTTTAGTGGGCATCACTTGTAACTATGGAAATTGGCAAAGGAATGAAGAAATAATTGGCTTTTAATCAAGAAATTAAAGGAAAATAGGAGAAAAGGAAGGTGAAGAGACACAAATTTGCATGCAAGGGAAATTAGAGGAAAAATGAAGGAAAATGGAGAAAAATGAGACATCAATGATAAAAAGGCATTACAGAATCAATTTCTAGCTTTTGAGAACTTTTGGTCATGACAAATTTTGCACAAATTTTGGCCATTACAACTTTTGTTAATTTAGATTTGGTTCTCTCTTTCCATACACTCTCTCATAGTCTTGCACACTTGGAGATTTCTTGGAGAATCCTTGGAGTATTCTATCAATTACTTGGATTGAGAAAGAAAGCAAAGGAAAGCAAGGGAGCACAAAGAGATTGTTGAATCAACAACTACAATAGGATTACTTTGTAGGTAGCATGTTTCATGTGTGATCTCCTTGTTTGTTTTTAGATGCATGGTATATGCATGTGGTTCCTTGGTTATGTGTCATCATTTTCATGGATATTTTCTCAGATTGAGAGTGGTTTCAGCCTTGCCTTGCCATTTCCTGTATAGACATGGTGTATTCAGTTTGCTATTTCATTTTTCTATTTGGTTCTCACGTTTCTTGTGGATGTGGGTTGGAAAACTTTTTTTGGAGCCCTAAAACAACTTGGGTTCCCTAAAGGCTGTGGGTTGTGTTAGTAATCCCTAGAACCTATGGGTTGGGACAAATTCGTTAGAGCCCTAAAATAACTTGAGTTCCCTGGAGGTTATGGGTTGAGTTGCTAGTTCTTGGAGCCCTAAATAATTTGAGTAGAGACCATTCTAATTTATTTTATTATTTTTTGGACCATATAGGTGAGACCAATGTGTTTGAGGGTTGAGGTAGTTTCGCCTCTGAAGGCCCTGGTTGATTTTATTTTGGTTTAAACTTGTGATCCCACATTCATTCTTGGAATATGTTGTAGGGTTGACTGGTCGAAAGAGAGATTTGGTTCAGCGCAATCTACAGTTGAGTGGTATGTGGAAGTATTGTACTTGGTTGGAATTTTCATATGTTAACATGAGTTATTTTCCTATTTTGATATATGAGCACTTGTACTGGTTATTATGGTGATCTTATGGCTGATTTTTATAGTTTATATTAGGGTTATATGCATGGTTTTATGATGTGCTCTAGCTATGGATCTCTCTCATTATTTAATAAGTTATTGTATGGTTAATGAATGCATGGGATATCAAGTGTTGTTGCAACTAACTTAAGAGGGTATAAAGCCTTCTTGGATATTTTCTTATGAAGTTCAGAAGTTAGGATCATACATGCATTCATGAGTTGTAGCGTATATGTTTAATAACTGTTTGACGAAATGACTGTCTTGTATTAGGCATGTCTAGCCCAAGATCTTGGTTAATTTTTTATTGTTTAGTATTATCATCATCATTGTCATGATTCTATAAAGTTACATGTAGCTATAGGAAGTGGTCTGAAGGCTATCCTGAAGAAGTGACATAGATCTTGTGACTGCATGCACGGAATTGGGAAATTTCATCCATAACTATAGGAAGGAAGGCTTATGGCTATAGTTGGATCCTCATAACTACATTCATAGTGTGTTGTGGGTGTAGCCGAGGAGTAAACCTAGTGAAAAAAAATTCCAACTTACGGATTGATCACCTGGGTTGGTTGGTAGGCTCCTTGGCGATATGTAGTCTCTGAGGGGTGTCAGTTACTTCTGGTTTGCAGGCCCCACTTCCATAACTAGAACTTTGAGTTTGGGTCATATCATAGTGACACTCAACTCATGTTTACCCTAGAGAGCTTGTAAAAGTGGGTAAATGTTAGAGGGTTAGTTACAATTTGCATCCAAGTGGGTTATGTTCTCTTTGGGTGATATTTGATACCACAGGGTGGTATCAAAGCTTCTGGGTCCAAACACTTGGACTAGATGGGTTGAATGCATATTTTTATTCATGCATTTTCATTGTATATGTGTCTACTTGCATGCGTTGTGATGGTTATGGTTATCATGCATTGTGGTGGTCATTATTGTAGTCTTGTGTTATCATGCCTCATTTTTATATGTTGAATTCATTATGTATATATCTCGTGTTAATATGGACTGACTTATGTAGATGTGATAGCTTCCCATGAAACACACTAAGGTATGATTTTGATTATGTATATATTTGGTTTATCTAACATGCAAAGTTTGTGGGGGATAGAAAATCAAATATGAAGAGCATAATGGTGGACTACAATTCACACTAGACTCCCCTTACAAACATGATGTGAATTATATGGAATGGGAAAGGTCACTTGGGAAACAAGGAGAAGAGTTCTCCCTTGATTTAATAGATACGCTAAGAAGTTTGAAGGAAGAAATTAGAAGTCACAAGACAACCAATAACAGGCCTACTGACACACATGAAAGGATTTCCAGAGCTCAGGAAAAGTAGGCAGAAATTAATGAAGTCATCCTTCATAGACTTTCATATTTGCAGAAGCAGGGGCAACTGGGGATCAGACAAGGACTAGAAGAAAAGACAAACGGGGCATATGGCAGTAGGTCTCATAGAGGACATGGATTGGATGGGGATGACACAGTAAAAAGTGAAAGATGTTTTGATGCGCTTAACATCTTAAGGGATTCAGAACTAGAGGCATTCAAATCAAAGGAGATATATGTTCTGGGGGAGCATATCACATATGTCTAGTTTATGGAGCAACAACGATCAATCCTTGAAGAGAAGTATGTAGAGTAGAATGCACATCACCAGCTAGACCCTCATCATTAACTGTCAATGATTGCATGGGGAAGAAGAAGAAAATTGTAGCCATTTTCCATTGGTGTCAAAGGGGGGAGACAATTATTAGAGAAGTTGTGATGGGCCATGTAGAGGAGAGAAAATAATTGTTGGCTTACGCAAGAGAAGTATGTAAGAAGCATGAGGATTGGCCATCAAAGTGAAGTGATGAGGATGAGGTGTTTCCATCAATGCCAAAGGGGGATATCGTTTGACACTTGGCATTATTTGGACGGTTGGTGGATGCAAGTGTGTTGGTGTTGATGTCAATAGTCATGCTAGGTCTAACCGTTGGAAAAAGTGCTACCAGACTAGCATGGATGCTTGTGGCAAAAAATGTTGGCTTTGATGTCCCCTCGCCTAATTGTGATGGTAATTGGGTTAGTTTGATGTGCTTGATGTTCAAGCTCAAGTGGTATCCTATGGTTGTTGTAGTACTCTGTACAGAATCACCATAGTAGAAGGATTTTTGTAGAATCCATAAAAATATGACTATGGTGGTTGGGAGTCCTATGGTTGTTGCAGCCTCTGATAGAGAATCATCATGGTATCAAGCTTATTAGAGAAGCCATAAAAAGCTAACTATGATGGTTGGGAGTCCCAAACATTGGAGGAGGTTTTGCCTCAAGAGATCAACTCAGATAGTCTTAGAGTTGACATAGTTGGTTAGTGCTCTGAAAGATCTCCCCAATATTATGTGGAACCTTGCAAAATACCTTTGAAGAGAAGGTTCTAGGTAGAAGAAGAAGAGCCAGGGTGGAAATAATGGAATAGATTTTGTAGCCATTTTTCAGGTGGATGATGGGCTCAAAGACTACATCAGACCTTATCCACTAGAAAGTACTTTGAAAGAGATTTCAAATTATATGTTGAAGTCCAAGAATGGTCATTGGTATCAAAAGTTATTAACTATCAATGTTAGGGTCTTCAAGTCCTCAGTAGGATGAATTTCAGACCCTCAATTTCAAAAGGATAGTCATTTCAAAACCTCGGAGCTTTAGGAGAATGAAATATCAGAGGCAAAATTTTGGCAGGTTGGAGTAGGTTGGAACCTTGCAAGGAAAAAACATTGAGCTGAATATCAGAGCCAATTTTTGGTAGGTTGGGCATGTCGAAACCTCAGCAATATAGGACACATGGAAGCATTTTGGAACCTCGAATCCTTGGAATCTTGACAGTTTGTTTTTAAAAAAATGGGACTCAAAGTGAAATGAGAGAAGAATAAACTCAGAGGTTTGAAACTTCGTGTTTTTGGAACCTCGTAAGTTCTTATGAATTCGATTCTTTAAAATCATTGAGGATGCGGAGAATAAGAATTACAAAGGAAATTTTTGTAAAACCAAAGGCTCAAGGGACCCTTTCTATCTCCTCAAGATAGGACACATAGCAAAAATTGATTAGTCCTTAGAAGTTGATGAGAAAGATGACATTAGCATGATGTGGTAGTACTATGGACACATGGTAGTCATATTCATAAAAATTGGGTGGCCTAATAGGGAAAATCTTGGTGACACGTGTCACTACTAGGGAGGGTCCTCGTGGAGTTGATGACATCAACATGGGATCATCTCAAAGGTCATAACTTTAGAGGTTGGAGTTTTCTTAACTCCCTCATAATTTCATTAGATGAAAAGGTTCTAAACCAGGGGCTCTGATGTCATGTTGGAACATAGTTGTGGAGTTCAAAGAATTGAGGGCGCCGAGCATGTCTAGCATGCAAGTGTTATGAAGTACTTCGAAGGCCGAAATTTCAGAACTCCTCTAAAATTGAAAAATGAGGGAAGTCCCAATACATGGAGCTTTGATGTGGTGGCACTTGGTTATGGGAGACCCAAAGGATTAAGGTTGTAGAGTCGGGTTAACACCTAGGTGCTATGAAGAATTTTGGAGCTCAAAATTTCGTAATTCTTGTGCAAATTATTTATGAAAAAGTTCCAATGAAAGGGAATCTGATGTATGTTGGCATCTAGACGTAGAAACCCAAAAGAAACAAGGGCAAGAGTAGTCAAAAAAGGAAGATAGACCCTCGACAGGATCTGAATGCCTTAGCACCTTAGCGCCAAGTCGCTAGTCACAGTGCCTAGTCCCATGGAGGAAAAACATGAAAGGGCCAAGTGAAAGGAGATTAGAACCTCGCAACCTTGTAACATCACTTGAATAAAAGTTACAATATATGAGAGCTTCGATATTGATGTATAGAGGTATATGAAGGCATATTAGGATGAACGGGTCGACACCTAAGTAAATGCCTACAAAAGGTTGAGGTCATAGGAGTAATGGAAGATGTAGAAATTGTTGAGTCAAGATAGAGAGGACATGCTTTGCAGAGGTAGCAGTTGAATCCATAATGGCCATGCTTGAGCTTTCTTGTAAGTTAATGAATAATTAAATGTAAAACATGGCTAAGTGCAGAAGTGTTGATCAAAGTACAAGAGAACCATGTGGGAAGTGCACCCTAATCTCTATGAGAAGTTAATAAGCATGGAGAGCCATGTTATGTGTGCAAATAAAATTCATGATTGGTCTCATTGGACTATGCAGTTAGAGTAAATATTTAATTCTCAAGTATGGAGAATGTTTAGGAGCTCATTCTCATGATTTAATATAGTGTCATAGTTAGACACAATAGAAGGATGGAGAGCCATGGAAAGGTACACTCGGGCACTATCGAAATAGGTAGTAGAGGAAACATCAAGTTTAGTGTAGTAGAGGAACAAAAATTAGGATTTCCATTGAGAAATTGAGAGGAAGAATCATTGTGTAGAGTTGAGTCATGTGGAGAGCTTTGTGTTGAGAGTGGACTCCTGCATGTAAGTCTAAGTGACCTTGTTCTACTGGGAAAGGCTGAGAGTGCCTAAGTATAAGATAGAGACCTCGAGAGAGAGTTAATGCTTCTATGTGAAAGGCTGAAGGTGGTTGTGCCAATGAAGAAGGCCGAGAAGAGTGTGATGTTGTGTATAGTGGACAAAAGGTAAAGAGCAATATGATGTTGTGGTGGTGATAATAGGTTGTTGTAGAGTGAGTGGAGTGAGCATAGACAGAGTGCTGCATGGGCCAAGGGCTAAAGAGAACAAAGATGATATCAAGCAGAGTTGTTGCCAATGATAGTGGACATTGAGTTCCTATTTGAGTGTGGGTTGGAGCTTGCATATAGGAAGTTGGTTCTCCCACATCTAGTGGGTTCTTGAGAAGGCTTGGGGTTGGTTCCTCCTGCAAGTTGGTGCCTGCATAAGTCCAAGGAGATGTAATTTGGTGCTTGCAACAAATCTGTGAAGTTGGTGCTTTACATGGTGCTTCGGGTAAGCTGGGCATGTGTCTATAAAATGAGGGAGTTGGTGCTTCCTGCTATTGGGTGCTAGCAAATGATCAAAGGGAGTTGGTGCTTCCTGTGAGTGGTGGATCACAAAATAGATTGATGTAATAGAGTATGTGCTCTTATTTTACATCAATAACAACAACAAGCTTTGGTGTTTTTTTCCCGAAAGAGTTTCCATGTAAAACTTCTATGTTCATGTGTTTATTTCTCAAGATATGCATGCTTGTGTGATGATATGGCTATTGTTATGGTTGTTACTGGTTTCTCCCATATAATCGATGCCAAGTTGAATGAGGAAAAAAATTGGTTTTAAATTATAACTTGGCCTTAATATTGATTCACCCCCCCAAAGTATTATCTTTGTTTCCAACAAAATTGAAAAACTTTGATCAGAGGTTCAGAACGTAGCTCTTCCACAATTTTATCTGAAAGAACTTAAGGCAACCATACTTGGTGAAGTATTGGCATTGGGAGACATTATGTGGATCTTGTATGAAGAACTTGTCACCATGCATAAGGCAATTTTCCACTTGGACAACATGCAATATAAGTGTAAGGATAATGCCAAATCTCTTAATTTTTTCCACACAACCATCGCTACCATGCATGCATGGTCAATGCAATACAAAGGGGCATCGTCGGAGTTGGTGAATAAAAAATGCAACAGGCAGGGTTGGAGATAACACAAGTGTGGATGATCATAAAGAGTGACAAACAAATCGCCTCATTCATCGCCAATATCTAGGCCTCATATGCACAATTGTACAACAATGTGGATTTCATGGTGAAATCGCACAAGATCCCATCAGTTGGCTTACTCACTGAAGCTAAATGCAAGAATAAGGTAAGGAAGGAGGTTGAAGAATACTTGGACCGGTTTAGACAAATTGCTACTAAGGAATATCTTCAAGTGAACACGAAAAACATGCAGAAGTAAATTGGTGGTCCTGTCCAGGTCAATACTATGATGCTCATGTTAAAGAAAGAAACCCGGAATGGTTCCAAATCAGTGCATATGGATGCCATAGAGGCTAGAGTTCACTTTCATTGTAATCCCATCACAGAGTTTGGGGAAGTCATCGTGCAGTACAAATCTTAGCACCAGCATATGACCGAGAACCTACAAGTCAATGTTGTTGAGCTAGAGTTTCCCCAAACTCAAGATTGAGTTTTGTCTTATTAGGCTCTCTAGTTCGATATACCCAAATTTGTCTTATATGGGTACGAGTATATTGTAATATTCTTTTGTAATTAATTTGTAAGTGAAATTCCAAGTGTCAATTGTGGAATGTGAAGAGTCATGATGTAATGAAGTTGAAGAGTCATTTTGTAAAGAAGTTGAGGAGTCATTAGGGAAGTCAAGGAGTCACAAGGGGGATGTGAATAGTCACCCCTTTTGTTATAAATATCTTCTCATAACTCATGTAAAGGGCTTTTGGGAGCCAATCTTTTGGCTAGGATTTTTGCTTAGGATTAGGCGCTTGGGCATTTGTTGAGAGCCTTGGCTTCTCTGTAGCATAGAGGGAGTATCTTTATTTGGAGGAGAAAATGTAGACTTTATGTTCCACTATCAAGGCTGATGGTTCATCAATGGTATATGTATGCTTGGAACTTTCACTTTAATAAAATCTCAGAGCCGACACATTTTCATGCATATGTTGTGAATATGGTAGGACTATTCTTGTTATGTTTGCAATATATGTTATTTAATTTATGCTAACGCTTATGAATTATTTAGTTTGCATTAGTATGAATCTTGTTAAATGTTTGTTGTTGTTTATTTCCATCATGGTTAACACGTGAACTATTTCACAGGGTAACTCGTGATGTCTTTATGCTCATGTGTTCCTTTCAAGCTACGTACCATTACAAGCTTCTAGGGGCTCACTCATTTTCCCCTCATGTTTTAGAACCTTTTATACATCACACTTGACCATCCCCAGGGTCATACACTTGTTCACCAAAGTTACGATTAGACTATTCTATGAATTATTGTGTATAAAAGCCACATCATTAAAACTCACTGCTTCGGTAACCAAGTCGTATTATGGATGTGGCTCCTCCACCAAATGGTGTGAGGTCTAATTGGGAATTCATATCAGGGAGACCCCTTGAATTTCGGTGGGTAAAGCACCATCAACAAAAGAGATGAATGGTCTTGATCTGGTCAGGTTGCAAACTTTGACCTTGGCCTCAACTAGCCTAGAACCTGATGCACCTTTGCTTATGGAGACAAGGCCCTGAGAAATCCCACCTCATGAAGCCCAATGTAAATGGTTAGGATTAGGTCTTGAATTATCTATGGCTAAAGTTGAGTATGATTATACTCCCTCTATAAATTACTCATTAAAATTTAAACTACTCATAAAAATTATGATGATCAACCTAGATACTTGGATGTCAAATTTATGATGTCAACTTGTCATGTATATTTGAAAATGGAGTACTGAAAATGGATACATAATGATGTCAGCATCACTTTAAATGTAAATATATCGCACTTATATGTACATAGTAAGAAGTCTAAATCCCATGAAAATGTGCCATAGACGTAGCGAAGAAGTCAAACCAATTAATGGGTCATCGTTTTTTTCCTTGGAAAAATGGGGCCATGTGAAATGTTTGAGTAGTTGGACAATTTGTAATGTGAGTATGGGTTAGGAAATGTCAATGAATATTTTTATATTATTACATAGGAAGGAGATAATATATAAAATTATGTTCATAAATATTATCTACACAAGTATATATAGTATACATATATTCTTCAGGGCTTGGCACCATACTGGATGCACATCGTTTATCTCCCAGCTAACGTAATTCAAAGGATGAAGTCAATTATGGAATATTTCCTCTGTGGTGAGTTTGGGGACAAGAAGAAGTTTCATATGGTAAAATTTGAAGATTTAGCTATACAAGTTTCTAAGGGTGGGCGAGGTATATTAGATCTGGAAATTTTCAATTAGGTGTTGATAAAAAATCTATGGAGGGTCATCTCTATATATGGCATATGGCATTGTATTATTAAGATTAAATATCTAAAGCAATAGTCCTTGATCTCCTAGATCAAATGTAGGCTCCTATTGATAATAAGGCCTCGCTATGCTGGAGAAGCCTAAAAACAATATCCCTGTTCCTGGTGAGTTTCTTAAGGTGGATTGTGGGAAGGCGTGAGTAAGTGGAGGTTGCACTAGATGTCATCATGGGAATGCCTAGGTATAATAAACTATCCATACACTTCATAAAATTTCTTCACAACAAGGATACTTGGTAGATAAAAGATGCCATGGTGGAGAGGACTCCAGTGGGTTTGTGCACACAATGGAAAAGCGCAGAGACCATTGGACTATTTTGGAACCTTGCTATTGAGTGGGATGGATATATTAGTTGTCCACAAACAATTGTCATTTGATGTAACGTGGAGGATGACCAGTTGACATGGAATTGCCTCAAGGTCAAAGGAAAAGCCGTTGCTAAAGAAGTGTATGCCTATTTGACTCAAGGACAGCCTGACACTACTCATTTTGGATGGTTTCAAGCATTGTGGAAGTGGGATATCCCAATAAAATTGGCATGTTTTAGGTGGTTGGTGGTCTATGACAAGATCCTTACATGGGCTAATCTATCGAAGAGAGAATATGTGGGATCTGGGAGGTGCGCTTTACGAAAGGTATATGTGGAGAATACATGTCATCTATTTCTTTCATGTCCATTTTCTTATGCAGTATTGGAGGAGGTTCTTAGTTTCTTCAAGATTTCCCCTGGGTGGGAGGGCTCCATGGTATATTGTTTCTTGCAGGTATGGTTCAGGGAGCATAAGGCATATATGCATGTCCCTCTTTAAATTTTTTGGGGCATATGGAGGGCAAGAAATGCCTTAATATTTGAGCAAAGGGATCCTGATGTGATGGAGACTTGTATTAGGATCTCCTCATTTTTCCTAGAGAAAGGTAATGTGACCATGGCATAAACCCCAGATAAATTATGCTGAGGGATGCGTGGGATAACTTCTCCGTGGGTTTCTTTGATGGGGCTACATCATCAAGGATATGTGGAAGTTGGATGATGATCTATTTGAGCCCTAATGAATATTATTGATTCGAATGGCGCAGTGGTCACAACATAGATACTAGGGGCAGAGTTGTTGACACTGTGGGGCAACCTTTATTGCGCCACATGGATGGGGATTGAAGAGATCGATATTTTTAGCAATTCTAAGGCCATCACTTACTAGGATAATCAACAAAAAACTCTAAATACTTCTGACTTGTATCATTGGTTGAACAGAACAAGGTCTTCAATGTCCACTTTTCGTAGGGTCTCGCTCTCACACATTTATAGGGAACAAAATGTGTAGGAAGACAAATTATCAAAGGAAGGGATTTGTGCATCTATGGATCACACACACTTCTAGGGGTTTGATTTTGGGACACTTATATGGGATGGTCACATAAATATATAAGGGGTATCCCCTATTTCTTTTATCTAGATGCCAATTTTTTGCCTCTGGATGGACCTGTCGGGCTTGGTCATGGGAAATAGGGATGTATTTGTTGATGGTCATATATTCAGGGCACTTCATTACACAGGTATCGTGTCTTTTCTCTTTATTTGTAGGGTTGGTAACATTGAATAGAGGTGTTCTATTGTTCGATTGATCAAGACTACTGATTTTACCATGGGATGAGTACTTGGTGGAGAGGTCATTTTTTATCTGTTGTATCTCATGGTGAACTTCTGGAAATAGCTGGGATCTACAACTATGTTTTCTCCCATCATGGTTGTTTTTCGAGGTCTTTTATGTTTTTCTGATTGGATTATGGTCGATGGTAAACATGTTCTATTTATATTTTCTTTTGTTCATTGTATTGTAAGGTGTATATCTGCTTAGATTAGAAGTCATGTCCAATATAAAGGATGGTCCTGCCACCTGGAGTATTTTTAACAAAAGTATGCGTAGAGATGTTTGACCTGCAAATCGAGCTATGTAACTACTTTTTCGAATAAACTATGTCATTTTTTTATTTGAAAAAATAAAAATAAAAATAAATAAAATATTACTGTGAGTTGGCCAATGTTAATGAATATTGTTCCATTATTAGATATGGAGGAGTTAATATTCATGATTATCACATAAAAATAACTTCCTATTTCAAGAATCAACGTCACAATGCCAACATAAAAGGTGTCACATGAGAAGGACAATGATAAAAAGCATCATAAGTTGCATGACAACTCCTTAGTTCTTCTCATGAGGAGAATGTTTGGGATTTGATGAACAATTTTTCTTATCAATGGATAATTTATCCATTAAATATAGTTAAATTTTTTACAATATGGTCAAAATTCTTCTTTCAAACGACAAAAATGGTTCAGAAAAGTGTGAAATCATCAAATATTTAACTAGTAACTCTGTTTTGAAATCCAACCTTGCTTCTTAATGGTTCTTTCGTAAGTAAGTTGCAAGACCTCCATAGCACTCCTCTACTATTTCTTTTTGTATCTAAGGCTCTTGAGCTTTGAATTTGATAACAAGGTTAAAGGACCAAACTAAATATAATCATCTTATACTCTCTTATTTATTAAATATTTTAAGAGATAAGATGAGTTAAGATGTCCATTCAAAGTTTTAGTAAAACTATACATAAATTCGAGTGGTTATAAGGTGGATAAAATTATAGCGAGCTTTTATTAATAAATTTTAAAATATGTATATTATAAAACATATTGAAGATGTGATTTGTGAATAAGTTTTAGAGTATAATTTAAAATTGTTTTTATTTGATTAAGAGTTTGTGTTTTTCAAATGTAAGGAAATTTGTTAAAATCTGAAGCCATTTGGTAGAGTGAGAATATGCTATGAGCAAGGCTGCATTTAAGAGTAACCAAAGTGATTGACTCTTTCACAACAATTGAAGAAAGATAAATTAAAAAAAAACATTGGAAATCATCATCAAGCTTTAATATTTTGAAATTTAAAATCATTCTAGCAAATTAATTTGAAAACTATTTTATTATAGAATTAGATAATTCACGCAGGATTAATAAGTTTTAAAATATTTAAAAATTTTGTGATATTATAAAACATATTGAAGATGTGGGTTGTGAATAAGATTTAAAGTATAATTTAAAATTTCTTTTATTTGATTAAGAGTTTTTGCTTTTCAAATATAAATAAATGTGTTAAAATCTAAAGATATTTAGTAGAGTGAAAATATGCTATAAGCAAGCTTACATTTAAGAATAACAAAAATGATTGACTCTTCCACTAAATTGTACATTAACAGAAGTAATTGACTCTTCCACTACAATTTAAGAATAATAAATTTAAAAAAAATTGTAAATCATAATGAAGTTTTAATATTTCAAAATTTAAAATAAAAAACTATTTTATTATAAAATTAGATAATTCATACAAGATCCTCAAGAACTCCAACAAAATTACTTTGTGTTCAATCTGATATCTATTTGTTTATAGGAATGGATGTTTTTTTGGTAACCATTCTCCTTCTTCTTATACATAATTCAACGCTTCAAATTAATTATTTTCAAATTGTTTTTCAGTTTTCACTTTTCAAAATTATCTAATTCCACTCTGGTTTAAACATTACAAATTCCCTCTAATATCTATTATTTAATTAATATAATGACCATCAACTATATCATAACGTACTCTATGAATTCTATGGCAACGTACTTTATTTCAGAATTGGAAATGTTGACATTTAACAAGCTGTCAAAGTCGGAGTAATTTTCGACCTTACAACTGGACGATGAACCGAAGATCTGTGGACCCAAAACATACAGCCTTGTTAAACACTGAAAACATTAAGTGCTCCACATGTTTAGCATGTATTTATTACAGAGAATTCATAACTTACCATTAAGTGCTCCACATGTTTAGCATGTATTTATTACAGAGAATTCATAACTTACCATTAAGTGCTCCACATGTTTAGCATGTATTTATTACAGAGAATTCATAACTTACCATTAAGTGCTCCACATGTTTAGCATGTATTTATTACAGAGAATTCATAACTTACCATTAAGTGCTCCACATGTTTAGCATGTATTTATTACAGAGAATTCATAACTTACTATAACATATGAATACGAATTATTATTAATTGTAAATGGAGTTATTTTTAATCTAATTTTTTAGATTTTTCAGTGTCAGAATCAAAGTAAAATTTTAATTTTTGTTATTTAAATTATTTTTTGATTTTATATATAGATTCAACACTTTAAAAAATTTCTAGAACATTTTCGTTGCTTAAGAATTATCTATAAAACTTGTAATTTCAATAAATCCTTACCCCATTTGCAGAAGTTGTTTCATTTCAAGTGACCACGCATTTTCCAGGTTTCTGAAACAACCTATAAATATCAAAATTTTCGTTCTCTAGATTTAAAAATGTATGAAGATGATATAAATTTTCCTTGGAAATTAAGAAATTAATGGCAGCTTTACTATACTATGTGATGCTTTGGCGGTATAATAATTTGTTATTATTTTAATATATTTTTGTGGAAATTAAAAAATTAGAGCAGCTTTACTTTACTATTTCATGATTTGGCGGTATAATAATCTATTAATATTTAAATATATTTTTAATTTATTTATAAATCCCTACTAATTGATGTTTTGGCTGTTATTTAAAAATCCTTCCGTCACTTGATTCAAACTTATCATTTTAATTAAACCTTACTAAATTAAAAAAAAATCAATAAAAAATACATCAAAAGATATCAAATAATTAAACTAAACCCTAAAGACTATACACTCACTAACAATGTTCAATACTCTGGAATGCAAGTGTACTGGAGAAAATAATAATACTGGAATGTAAACAAATAAATGGTGTGTTGGAGAAAATTACAATATTATAATTATTATTAATAATGACAATGTAGGTAACTGTACTTATTTATTAAATAATATAGTAATAGTGTTTGATATTAAATTTAAAGAAAATTGTAATAATGTTAATTTTAATTCTATTAACAATAATAATGATAATAATAATAATAGTTATTTTTTTAGTTAGATTAATAATATTAAATTTTTTCTGTGGTAACGTAGTTAATGGTTCTAAAGCTTTTTTTCCCTTTTCTAGCAACAGGGTGGTTAATTTTTCCAAATTCTCTTTTCATCCTCACGTTTTCAGTCCTTTGGAGAAGGGTTTAAACTTTGTTGTTGTTCTCAGGAGAATTCTCGTTCATGGACATTGAATTTGGGATAAGGGATTCCCGTTCATGATATTATTTGTGACATTGAATTTGGGATAAGGGATTTACCGGAGGCCTCTAAAGATATTGTTAAGCAAGGTTGCACGGTTATCTTAAGAGAAGCTAAATCCCCTAAGAACAGCGTTAACAATCTTGAGTTTGAAGCTCTCAAATCCTTGAACAATAACAAGGACATTATTTTTCTTAAAGCTGACAAGGGAGGTGCAACTGTTATTCTCAATAGGGAGGATTATTGGAATAAGATGTTAGATTACCTTTGTAATTCTCAATAGGGAGGATTATTGGAATAAGATGTTAGATCACCTTTGTAGTGTCAGGAGCTACATAAAGCTTGATAAGAATCCCTTAAAAAAAATTCTAAAACAGTTGCGCTAGCCATAAAATCTAGTAGCACTGTTAGCTCCTTGAGTAAGAAGATTATTGAGAGCAACCCTCTCACTCCTAGGATTTATGGTCTCCCTAAGATCCATAAGAAAGGGGCACCCCTTCGCCCCATAGTCAATACTATAGGAGGGTCAACTTATCTTCTTGGTAATATCTTGCTAATAGGCTCAAGCCTCTTATTGGCCGAACTGAAACCTTTATAAAGATTCATCCTCCTTTGTTAATGAGTTAAAGGATATCAAAATTGATCCAAAAGACATGCTGGTTAGTTTCGATGTGGTCTCATTATTCACAAATATCCCGATTAATGAGGCCATTGATGTTATTAATCATATTATGGATCCTAATACCGCTCTTTTAGTTAAAATTTGCCTCACCTCCACTTTCTTTAGTTTTGAAGGTGGATTTTATTAGCAAACTTGTGGTGTTGCGATTGGTTCTCCCCTTTCCCCCGTTGTTGGCAATCTCTTTATGGAGTTCTTTGAATCTAAGGCCTTGTCATCAGCTCTTTTACAACCTAAACTGTGGAAAAGGTTTGTGGATGACACTTATGTCGTCTAGTCTCATGGGAAAGAGAAGTTGGAGTTGTTTTACCAACATCTTAATAATCAATCAAATTCCATAAAGTTCACCATGGAAGTTGAAGTTGATGGCAACCTTCCTTTCCTTGATGTTCTCATTTCTAAAAAGGATGACAGTTCTTTCTCTCATGTTTTTCGGAAGAAAAGTCACACAAAGCAATACCTTCATGCTAATTCTCATCGTTTCACTGGTCAGAGGCTAGGTGTTCTCAACACCTTAGCCACTCGAGCATTGAGAGTTTTCGATGGATATCACCTTGATGATGAAAAGGCTCACCTCCTTAAGGCCTTTATTAATAATGGTTATAGTAAGTCCCATGGTCGTAAAGATTTCCCTAATGCGGAAAGAGGTCCTAAGAAGAGGATTGATCCCAAGGATTGATCTTTTCTGGGGTTCATCTTCCTTTTACTCAGGGGACCACGGATAAAATCGCTAAGATCCTGAAAAAGCATAATATTCCTTCTTCTTTTAGACCCCTTCGCACTATTCGAAGTTCTCTTTGTTCGGCCAAGGACCCTATTAACCCTAAGGATGGGAAGGGTGTTTATACGATTCCCTGTTCTTGTGGGACTCCTTATATTGGTGAGACTGGTCGGTCAATAAATCAAAGTTGTGAGCATGCTGTAGACATAAAGCATGGAAGGCCTCTCTCCTCTGCGTTGGCAGAACATGTGGAAAAAACCAATCATCACATTTGCATAGAAGAGGTGAAGGTCATCACTAGGATTGACCACTTTCATCATCAGAAATTTAGAGAGGCCTTAGAGATCAAAAAAAAGACTGTCAATCTGAACATAGACAATGGTTGGAGTATCAACACGTGTTGGATCCCTGCTCTTTCTTCCTAGAATTTTTTGTGTTTTCCTGGTTATCTTCTTATTCCTTCCTTTTCTAGTATTAGTATTATTATTTATTTATTTATTTACTTGTCTGTTTATTTTTATTATTTTTAATTCTAATTCTTATTAATAGTATGTCCATAAATTTATTTCTTATCATTTCTATTTTTTTTACCTATTAAAATACTAATTCTTATTGATATTATCTCCTAATAATATATTTTCTCGGTTAATAATTTAATAGTATTAATATTAAAATGAAATTATTTTATTTATTTTATTTATTATGATGATGATGATGATGGTTAACGTCCACTGAGACCAAATTGGTCTATCGGACCTACAATTTTCTTAATTTTTACTTGTCTGGCTCCTCGTCTTTCTTGGCGAGATTGGTGTTGTGGCTTTCTTTCTTTTCTCTACGGTCTTCCAACTTCCTTTGTCTTGCATCTCTTTCATCTCTTCTGGTTCTTGAGACATTGGTGTCTTAGCTTCACGATCTATTGTGTTCGTTCTTTTGAAAATAGTCGGAGAAGAAGTTTGGTTTAGGAGATCTGCTTTGCTATTAAATGAAGATTTATTTTCCGCGGTAATCAAATCCTCATAACTGTTGATTTGTTGGGGCGGGCTTTCTCCTTGCTTGTTTTGAGAGTTGTTTCCTTCTTCCTTGATTTCTTGTGACTCATTTTCTCTAGAATATTCTTCTTCCTTGATGACAGTGTAGTGTTCTTTTTGTGCTCCTTCCCACCATGTAGATCTGTGGTGGTTTTTTCTAGCAAAATTTCTCTCAGAGGCTTTTGGGCAATTTTTGGCTAGACGCCCCGTCTCAAAGCACGATCGACATCTGAAGAGGATTTCATAATCAAGCTTCTGGTTCCTTGTTAGGTTTATTTCAGCTGGGAATCCGGCGTTGAAATCCATTTCCACACAGATGCGTGCATAGGTGGTTCTGGCATATTGTTCTGTTTCTGGGCACCTGCAGTAAAATTTCCCAATTGCATTTCCGATGGCTTTTAGCGAGGAGAGATTCCAGAGATGCAAGGGTAGGCTTGGCAATCTCACCCAAACTGGTGCTGAGGTTATCACTGCTGTAGAGGGATCGAATGATGGGTTCCATGGCTTCATGAATAGGCCTGATTTTTCCCAAAACCAAGGGCCGGAATCTAGAATACATTGTCTACTTTCAGGATTTTCGAAATCTACTATAAAGAAACCTCTAGCACAGGGGTAGATATTAATTTCATCAGAAATGATAGGCTTCCACACCTCCGAGATCCAATTGTGGAGTGCTATCAGCTGCGGCCAAAAACCATTGAACCGGCAAATTAGGGCACTTTCGGAGAACTTCAAAGCTTCATCGAGTGAGTCCTGGACCACTTGGATAGTGGGAGCTGGGGCTTCACTCACGATATGGGCAGGAGATTGCCCTTCAGATGCGGATGAGCCACCAGTTATTTTTGCGAAGCTCGGAGCCATATTTTACTTGCTCGTAGAACCCAACCGCAGACAAATAAGACAGAAGATAAGGTTAGATCTAGATCTGACCGCAGAAATTAGCCACCTAGATCTAGCCTCAGATCTAAAACCTAGCCGTGAAATAAACTGTAAATGCAAACAGGCCCCAGATCTATACTGCAGATTCAATTTATACCGTAGAACCGCAGGCGAAACCGCAGACGAGATCTAAGGGAGATAGACCGGTAGAACCGCAGACGCCGAAGAACCGCAGAGATCTACCCGAAGAACCGCAGAATTTGAGCGAAGAACCGAAGAATTTGAGTTCTGTTCTGCCGAAGAAGTGAAGAACCGCAGACGCCGAAGAGATCCGCAGAACCGAACGCAGACGCCGAAGCGATCCCTTATTACAACCAGGATAAATATTTGACCGCATAACATGAAATGATGTTTTGTGCAGGTTTGCAGTTAAAATATAAACAATATTTTAACTTAATTCAAAAATAATATTAATTATTAATTTAAAATTCTTTCTAATTCTTGGTCAAAGGAACTAGTTGTTATTTTCTAAGGGCTAGTTAGCTGCTCTCATCATCTATTTATTCCATTGCCTAGATCTGATTTCTCATCTTGTCCTGAAGATGAACCAACCAGACACTGGTTGGTTCAAAACAGGTCGACGAAATTTTATTTTATGTAATTTTTACCGAAAATGTTGTTACAATTAATATGGATCACAGAAGTCTAAATTGTAGAGTAATAGTGATGTTACAGAGAGGAGAAGATAGGCCTTCAATGAATGCTTATAAAAGAAAAATACATGATGTGAACTGAATTGTTAAAATGAGATATTAATAATTATGTGAATAAGATCTAAAGTCATACTAAATAAGTTTATAAGTTTATTAATAAATGTATTTTTGTAAAAGGTAATTTAATTAATCGATGAAATATTTTTTTTTGTCTAAATAGATTTATAAGTTTATTAATACATGTATTTTTGTAAAAGGTAATTTAATTAATAGATGAAATAGCTTTTTTTAGATTTTTGCAAGTTAATTAGGTTGGAAATAGTTTTTTTAATTATTTTCGTCCATTAATTTAACAACATATTTTTAATAATCATAAATTTAATTTATTTAATCTGTGTAGATCGAATGTTCTACATTTTCAAGATCATTAATTCATTTAAGAACACATTCTAAATAATAAAAAATACAATCTAACTTCAAATTGAAAAATAAAAATAAAAGAAAAACGAAAAACTACACCATTTTTTAATTGGATAAAAATTACTTCATAAATAAAAAATTAATTTATTTTAAAACATCTAATCTATCGGAAAAAACTTTATTCACTTTCTTTACATGACTATCAAAATGCAAATAATCATGTGAATTCCAACACCCAGCTTTGATCAAATTCTGTCTTGAGGAATTTTAGCTATTCTAAACAGTCAGGAATACTGCACTCGTTGTTAAAAGGGAAAGAAAATGCCAAAAACATTTGACAGAAGGATACTGCACTCGTTGCAAAAAAAATAAAAGAAAACTGCCAAAAACAGACCGTCAAAATTTGACGAAGTTGTTACCAAAACCCAACCCTGCACCCAGTACAATCAATTCTACCAGAAATACTAAATTTGCTGCGCTGATCTTAAATTGCGTTGCATCGAATTATAACGTTGCAGATTTAAATTAAATTAAAAAAGCGACTTCAGCGATTATATGTCAGACACCTTAATGGTAGATTTTAGAAATGTTTGAAAGCAATTTGAGGTGTGGACCCAACAAATTAGCAATGGCAAATTAAATTACCGTTCAATGGCAAATTCTCATTGGCATGAGGCATTTGAGCTGTGAAGTCGTTTAATGAGGCAGCGAAATTGTCCGGACTATTAGAAGTGGTTGGAATTTACGTAAAAAAAATCAAAAAAATTTGTAATTGTTCGGACGATTAGAAGTGGTTGGAATTTACGTAAAAAAAAAATAAAAAAAATTTGTAGAGACAGTGTTTGAATCTTATTTTTATGGTGGAAATAGATTCAGCACCATCAAAAACGTCTAGAACACTTAAAATTTAAAAGTTTAACAACTATAACTATAATTTAAATTTACAAAAATCTTTACCATCTAAATATCAGGAATTTCCATAAATTTCCAAACTACTCCTCTGCCTTGTTAGACTATTCTACCGTCAGAAGAATACTGCATCAGTCATAAAAGTAAAGAAAATGCCAAATGTAAAGAAAATGCCAAAAACATTTGACAGAAGATATTGTAGTCGTTGTTACCAAAATCCAACCAGTACAATGAAATCTACCAGCAATCGACTTTAGCGGACGCAACAAATTCGATTGGATGTCAGACACATTAATGGTAGATTTAAGAAATGTTTGAAAGCAATTTGAGGTGCGGACCCAACGAGTTACCATTTGATGGCAAATTTATGATGCATTAAATGTAAGTGAATTCTTTGGCCTTTGGTTCAATTTACGTAAATTATGATTGGGTTTTGAGTTGTCTTTAGTGATAATTTTTTAAAGTTTTTTTGTCAAATTTTTCTAAAATCTGGCAACAATTTCTTGAAATCACAAGTTTGATAGGTAATCCCTGCACAATCAAAGTGCTCTAGAAGTTTTTTAGGTCTGAATCTATATATATAGTCAAAAAACCAGTTTCAATAACAAAAATCAAGATTTCACCTCAAATTTTTTAATGATGCACCGAAAAGTCCAACTCCATAATTGAATTGAATCAAGGTTTGTTTTTTAAATAACAAAAAAAATGATATTATATTTAAAATTATATAATGATATTATATTTAAAATTATATAATTATTAAATGCAATTTCCGGTACCCCAATTGCCCTGGTGCTGCCACCACCCATCGTTCCCTGTTTTGCAATTACATTGGTGCGTCCACCAATCTTTGTGGCCTCTTCCTCGGTGATCTGCTCCACCTCGTGAAAGATAATAGATATAGTGGCAGTGATGATGGGCTTGTTCAGGGTGGAGCGGAAGGTGAATTGGGCATTCTGGGATTGCAGTTGAGGAAGGGGTGGAGTGCCTTTGGGAGACAAGGTAGAAATGGATGGAAAACTGCTGGGAGGCAATGCAGGGGCCATCGAGTGGAGGTGTCCTCTTCCACTGCGTGTATTTGGGTAATGCCTAGGGACTTGCTCTGCCAGAGTGGAAGTGGTGTCCGAAGCAGGAGAATGCTGGGGGCGACTCAGGCTCCCTTGGTTCCCGCCCCTACGGCTGTGCATACGGTGTCGCATTCTTGCCATACTATCTACAGGAGTATGTGAATTCCTTCCAGAATTGGGCACAATGTGGTGCAACGACACAGTTGAGCTTGCGGACTGCTCAACGGAGGGATGAGCGTCCAGGGCCGAAGGGAAGATAAAATGACAATCCAGGCTATGGGTGAATTGGATGTCTGAGCCGAATTCAATGCAGCAAAGGAGGTGGCAGCGTCTCCCAGTGGTTGTGTGGGAGCTGGGTACAGTCGCGTCTTGAGGGCAGAGGCATTGCATTGGTAGAGGTTGCAGAGGTTGATGGGTAGAAGCAGAGGAGAAATTATCCCGAGGATTCATGTTTGCACAGAGCCGAGGTTGGTGACGGTTATCAGGTTGGAGACAACGCTCGTGTAAAGTGCATTTATGGCTGTTGTAAATGCCAATTTTGGATCACTGTGCCAACCTACGGGAGGCCATGTGGTCTCCCCACAAGCGAACCCAGTCGATTGCCACCTTACTGTCCTTGTTTATCACCCACATTCGAGAGATGTGCGTCCTTGTGCACCAGGTCAGTGCAAGCTTGTAATTGAGATTGGTCATGCAGAATGTTGACTGTGCCAGAATGTAGGACTTATTCATGTTCAACTCCTATATTTGCCAAGAGATCAGCTACCTTGTTGTTGTCCCTTTTGACATGAATAAATGTGGTTGCTCTTCTGTTTTTCATCCATTGCTCAATTAGTTCAAGCCTGGCCACTAGTCTCCAGCTTTTAGCAATTCTCGAAGCAATGCTTCCTAGTTGTATTTGAGTAACCATATTTATTAGAATTTGGGAGTCCCCCTCTATTATGATTGGATGAAAATTATGTTGGTGTGCTAAGTTCATACCTTGCCGCAATCCTTCCATTTCCACGGAATTATTCGTGTCCCATCCAATGGAGCCAAAGTATATTAACAAAGGTCGGCCTTCATGATCTCTGAAGATGCCACCATGTCTTGCTTTACTTGGGTTGCCCTTGGAGGCCCCATCAAAATTTAGCTTGATCACATTTTTCTGGGTAGGGGGGGATTCCAATGTGAGGGCTGCTTGGTGATAGTGCTTACTCTGTTGGGATCAAATTGTGCTTGCTGGAGCTTGAATTTCTAGTTTGCCCATATGCTATGTTCCTGTGCCTAGGTGGGAAACTCCTCAGCACTCCACTATTGGAGAGCTAGAGTTTCCTGAATATTCTGACATAAATTGGTCCAGATGATCTCTAAAGTAGTTCTTTGGTTTTTGAATATTCTTTTGTTTCTTTCCTTCCAAATTGTCTAGAAAATGAAGCCCAATAGAATTGTCCATAGCTTATTGAGAGTTTTTCTATTATATGGCTCTGGAGTCCAATTGTGAATGGTGCCTTTTATATCCCCTAAGATTATGTAGGGTCGCTGACATCAGAAAGTAGGTTTTTCCCATAATTGGTTAGCCATTTGGTAGGAATCCATGAGGTGCTGAACAATTTCTACATGATTTTGAGAATTAGGACAGTAGGAGGGTCCCTGGTATCCTCTATTGATTAAGTTGTCCCAAGTGAGTATTCTTTGATGATATAACAACCATGCAAAAATAGAGATTTTTGGCCATATCCCTGTAGTCCATATGCGATTCCAAGCAGGATCAACTGATTCCTGTGTTTGGAGCATCAACTGGTAGGCTTCTTTTGTTGTGTATATTCCTCTAGGTGTATATCCCCATCTTAGAACATCTTTTCCAGTATTATATCTAATTCTTTTGCTGGTGAGTTCTTTATGTAGCTCCGAGCTATAGGCTTTATTTTCTTGTTGTATTATCTGTGTAGTATGTTTCCATTGCCTGAAGCCGTGATTGGTGCTTTGAGTCTAGAATTGTGCTACATGGTCAGTCTAGTTGATGTTGTTTCCATTATGATTTGTGTAGGGTAGAATTTTTGCAATTTTTGGTCTTTGTTGCCAAGAATCCATCCAGAAACGCACAGTTCTCCCATTGCATATCTCCCAAAAGCTATGATTTTGGATGATCTCTCTGTGTTATTTTGCCGCATTCCATATTAGAGATCATGTATCTGTGGTAGTGATTCTTATCAGCTCTTGCTGCGAACGATTGTTTGCATATTTTGCAGTCCAGAGTTGTGCCCATGGCTTTTGTGGGCTTGAAACCCATTACCACCATATTCATGCTCCCATTAATGTGTTGCTATGTTGCAGGTCATGCAATCCTAGACCTCCCTGCTTTTTTGGTGTGCAAACCATGTCCCTTTTTACTAACGCCCATTTTCTGTTTTGCCCTGTGGATCCCCATAAGAAGTTGCGTTGCAGAGTTTTGATTTTTTTGAGCACCCATTTCGGAGCTGCAAGAACTGAGAAAAGATAGAGAGGCATGGATTGTAATATTTCCTTTATTAGGACGAGCCTGCTTGCCATGTTGAGAGTTCTGTAGGTCCATGACGATAGGCGGCTTTCATTTTTCTCAATGAGATGTTGCCAGGATGTATGCTTTAAGGCTGAGTCTATCTGTGGAGCGCTCAAATAATAAGATGGGAGTTTGGCTTGAGAGAATTCGATGATTCCGGCGATGATTCTTTGAGTGGCTGCAGGAGTATGGAAAAAGAATATTTGAGATTTGGCAGTATTTGTAGTGGTTCTAGAGGCTTTTGAAAAAGTTTCTAGAAGAGCTTTGTAGGTGCGGGCTTCATTGACAGAAGGGTGTCCAAAGAGCATATTGTCATCAACAAATTGTTGATGTGTGATCGCAAAGGTTCCATGGACAGAGATGCCTCTAAGGTCATGAGATTGAACAGCCTGCTTTATAACGCAACCCAGACCTTCTGCCATAATAATAAAGAGGAATGGGGATAGTGGGTCACCTTGACGGATTCCTCTGGATGGGGAGCAAGGTTTGGAGGGGATTCCATTAACTAGAATGGAGCAGAAGGGGGTGGTTATGAGATTCATAAGCCATCTAACCCAGGTCAGACTAAATCCGAAGGTAGTCAGCATATTTTTAATATAGGACCAGCTAAGTTTGTCAAAGGCTTTAGAAATATTGATTTTTAGAAGCATACTTGCCTGTTTGTTTCTCCTTAAGGAGTGGATGATTTCATGAGTCAAAATGATGTTGTCCAAGATTTGACGTCCTTCAACATATCCAGATTGTTCTGGTGAAATGACAAGAGGAAGGAGTGGTTTGAGGCGATTGGCAATGACTTTCGAGATGATTTTGTATATGACATTACGTAGCGCAATGGGCTTGAACTTCTCCAGAGCACTTGGCTGAGCTTCTTTGGGGATGATAGCTATGAATGTCGTATTGAGAGATGGAAGTAGCCAATGCATAGCTCTGGACTCTTCTACCACATTCCAGACTTCTACTTTTATTAAATCCCAAAAGTGATGGTAAAAGTTATAGGTGAAACCATCAGGTCCTAGAGCTTTCCTAGCTTTCAATTGGTTTGAAGCCTCTTCTACCTCCATCAGGGTAACCGGTCTTAGCAAAAGCTGATTATGCCCCTCTATTATAATTCTAGGAATATGCTGAAGTATTTCATTTATTGTAGGCTGTTTATCTGTAGGCGGCTCTTGATGTAATGTTTTGAAGTGATTAGTGAGCTCTTTCTCAATATCTTCCTGTTTCTCCATTTTGTCTCCCCATGGATTTTGAATATGCAAGATGGTATTATTCATTCTTCTTTGGATAGTTGTGCGATGAAAGAATTTGGTATTTCTTTCACCTTCTTTTAGCCATTTGATTCTTGGCTTTTGTTTCCAGAGCAGTTCCTCTTGTTTCCTTCTTTCTTCCAGTTGTGTGAGTAGAACTTGTTCTTGACTTGCTAGTTCCTCTGTTCCACCTCCTGTAATGATCTTCTGTTGTAGCTGTCTCATACTTTCCTCGAGGACTTTTTCTCTTGAAATATATTGCTGAAAGTAGTGTAAATCCAAGTATTGATTTTCCTTTTGATATGCTTCAGTCTTTGCTAGAATTTTTACATCATTGAGCCACCATTGGGAATGAAGCTCTCCTACGCTGATTTGACCATATTTTTGAACTCAGGGTGAGTGAGCCAAAAAGCTTCAAATTTAAATGGTTTCCTGTTTGAATTTCCAGGATTCTTCCATTGCAAGGAAATAGGCCAGTGATCCGAGCCGGCAACGGGGAGTATTGAGACGCATATATCACCACCTAATGTACATAGTTGTTTGAGATTAGATATCTATCCAACTTGGGTGAGATTTGTTGAGAGCCTGTCCATTTATTATTCCATGTGTACATACCATTATCAAATGGTATGTCAATTAACTAGTTGTTTTGAATGTATTCTTTGAAGCTGTTGCTTTCATTGTCCAGCTTCCTTCTGCCTCCTAGTTTTTCCTCTAGCTAAGTGATCATGTTGAAGTCACCACCTGTGATCCAGAGTGGATGAGCTCTTGTAGAATTAAGAATTTCCAATGTATTTAGCAACGTATTCTTTTGCATTGTATCTTGGGGGAAGTATACATTAGTCAAGTGGCCATGTATGTTGGTTCCAATGAGGTGGAACATTGCTTGGATAAAATGGTGTGAAGCATGGAAATCTGTAAGGGAGATGTGCCGCATATTCCAGGCTATAGCAAGCCCTCCCGAAGCACCTGTTGCATCTACTGTAACAGTCAAACATCCTGCCTAGGCTTTGGATAATATGGAAGCTAAAGTATTAGTATTACATTTTGTTTCCTGCATAAGTACAATATGTGGTTGTTCTTACTGAATCATGTTCTTTATCATCCTTCATCTCCTAATACCATTAAGTCCTTTGACATTCCATGAGATGAGCTTCATGGTTGACCTATAGGTAAGGAACGACAGTATTTATTCAACTTGGAGCACCTTCCGGACTACACTAGCATTCCCCCAATAAGGATGGTGCGCTGTAGATCTGTCTTTCTCCCTCTCTTCTTCCCATCTTTGGTGATATGTTTCCCATCCCAGTTACCTCGTTGTATGCCTAGTGTGCTGTGCTAATGCACTCTTGATAGTTCTACTTCCAAATTTTCAAGTTTCCTATCTAGTATTGTGTCGAACTCTTTCCTCTTGCATGCTTGTTCTAGACTGAAAATGTTTATATCCCCTAGATCAAAGCTTTTAGATTCTTCTTCCATTAAACTTTGTTGAATGCTGTCCTCCATGTGGGGTATTGACTTAAGAGGGTCTGTCAACAGATTATCAATTTCCATTACTTTAGTGGACGAGAGGGCTTTATGGTGATCATGGATGGGAATGGGTTGCGTGGTTGTTGTTTGCGGATCAGAGGTGGTAGCTATCGATGGTTGACTGGCTTCATTATGGATAGGTGTAGTAAAAAGTTTGGTGGAAGGTGCAGAGGTTCTCTTTGCTATCATGGAGGGATCTGATTTAGGCATATATAGGTTTGAAAAAATGTCAAAGCTATTGCTTGAGGATGGCACAACGAAGGATGGTATAACATTTGTTGGTGCTATAGGATGTTTTTTAGTATGCTTCTTTCTACTGGCAACTTTGGTGAACCTTTCTGGGCCAAACTTTCCCCCATTGTTTGCATATTTAGGAGGAGCATTTAAAGGACAGTCACGGAATAGATGTCCATGGGCATGGCATCTCCTGCATCTGAAAGGTACATGTTCATAGTCTATGGGATGAACCCATTCAAAGTCATCATGAAGGAGACTTACTGAGTCTGTGAGTGCCTTGCCCAGTTTCATGTAAACACAGATACGAGCATAGGAGGTGTATCAGCGAAGCTTTGTTTCCTTTGTTGTCTTTATGAATTCTCCTAATCCATTACCAATGGCTTTAAGTGATTCTTCATCCCAGTATTCTAGCAGTAAGGAGTACATGCGGATCCAAACTGGTGCCCAGCTAAAGTCTTCCTTGTCTGGATTGAATCTTTCTATCTAGTCTCATAGATAGAGACCTGCTGCATTAAAGAAATAGGGTCCTCCATCTAGGACACGATTTTTGTCTTCAATGCAGTTAAAGATGGCTGTGAAGAAGCCTTTGGGGCCTAGCTGTAGGGTAACATGTTCTTTGGGCTTCCACTTTGAGGTTATCCATCCTTGCAGAGCTTTTTTAGTGGGCCAGTAGCCTATAAATTTACTTATCAGTGTATGGTCATTCATGTATTGTATTTGTGCATTGATTGTGTGATTGGGTAACTCAATCTTGGGTCGTTCTGTTGCAATGGGTTTGCAGGTGGATGACAATGCTTTCTTTGGTTGCTCAGATGCTGCAGGGTTATTTCCTATTTCCTTTTCTAGATCCACTTGGTCGTTCTTCTCCTGCTATTGTGCAGGATGTATCACTGGCTTCTCTACATTCTCATTGGTAGTCTTCCCGTTTCTGCCTTCAAGTGGCCAGTCTCCATTGTTGAAGTTTGTGGGGGAAGGCGTTGATGCCTCCCCCATCTGAATGTTCATTGGTTTTGGCTACCACATGTGCCAAACCTGCACTGGTAGCAGAACTGCTTGGTTCTGAGAGACTGCTTGCTCTGTCTCTGCACCATGTAAGGGTTTGTCAGAAACCCTTGTTCGCCATTTTCCTTTGCCTTGACCCAAAAATATCCCAATCCTACAACGTTTAAACACTATTTATATTAAAGACTGGAAGACAAACAATATATTCAATAAACTAAGCAGCTCTCAGGTCACCTCACCTGGACACTGTCTCTAGCACAACACTCTATGCATTCATCATTAATCGCCATGAATAAATAGTTTACAAACAAATAGGTAGGATAGAACAACCACTTAGAAAATAGGAACAAATTCCTAATCTAAGTCTCACATGTAACTAGTAAGTAATTTAATGAGTCACTCCAACATTACATTTCTCCATTAACTTTAAGACTCCCCCTTCATGGAGAAAGGGTTCACTGTCACTCCTAACATCTCCCTAAATAACTTAAACTTAATTCTTCCAAGAGGATTCTTAAAAATATTTGTAGTATTGACACAAGTATAACACAAAGCATATTGATTGTCCACAAAAAACAAATGACTCACCACTACATCATGCACGGATCACTACATCCACACAGTGATTGATTTGATTGAATGATGAAGATTTGCATGCCACAACCCCACAATGGGCACCACATAGTCGCTGCTAAATCCTCCAAGCTGCAACGTGATTTTCAAACCCGAGATCCGTGCTTATCGGGCCCATTGATCAAAATTTGATAGAGTAAGGGGACAACAATGTTCTTTTAAGAGAAACCCTGCACTGCTCCAACACTAAAAAGCACAATTGTGTTAATAAGAGATGCACTACTGCAATTTTCCTTACAGAAAAACAAAATTCTCAGAAACTTTGCCTCTTCGCCAAGTCTCCTTCATTCTAGCCACGAAGGGCCACACTACAACCACCAGGCACTCTCAGTCACCAAAGCACTCTGGCTTTACCTCACTCAACCCTAAATCTCTAATACTATGTTAAAAATTGGAAGACAAACAATATATTCAATAAAATGAGCAGCTCTCAGGAGAGGGCTTCACTTGGAGATTGCCTCTACAGAACACTCTACACATTCATCATTAATCGCCATGAATAAATAGTTTACAAGCAATAGGGAGGTTAGAACAACCACCTAGAAAATAAGAACTTATTTCTAATCTAAGTCTCATACATAACTAATGAACTGACTCACTCCAAGATTACATTTCTCCATTAACTTTAACAATATAATTAATCTTGAGAAATATTATTTAGAATATTGGAATGCATCAATGTAGTGATGTAGGAGCATCCGACTTAAAAAGAAACAACTAGGAAAAGGTTTTTATTTTTGCTGGAAAGAAAGAAAAACATTTTGAATTCTGTTTTACTTTTTTCTTTACTTAAATTAAGGCTGACACAACATTTGTTCTTTAAAAATTAAGCAAGCAAGTAAAATAGGATTAGTTAAGAGTATGTTTAAAGAAACTATTAAGATAACTGAAAGGTAGCTGAGGAACAGTGCCTCAACTATAGGAAACTGCTAGTAAGGCATTAAAAGAGAAAAACTAGATCCTCATTGAGGAGGCTGCCATCCAGAGAGAAGAAAGGACATAGAGTTTGAAATTACAATTTTTCTTGAAACATCTATGAAAGCAAATGAATCTAGAACTTGTCATTAAGGAAGTGAGACAGTTTTTCTTTTCCTGTGCATTAATGTTTCGGAAATTTTGTTAAAAGAAAAATAGTGAAATAATTCATTAAGAAACATAATGATATCGACAAAATCTTGTGACTGAAGGCATCTCAGACCAGGAATTACACAAGGAAAAGCCAGCAAAGACAATACAACTTTTCTCAACAAAAAAACCAGGTACATTTACATTCAATATTCAAGCACACCTGTGCATTCGTTAAATTTCCAAATTTAATAGTTCATTATACATTTATATAACCCATAAATAGTAGAGGGTTATGAAACCCATGAGCACTGAAAACAACGAATTACAGGCCCAGACTAGTCAAACAACGAGGGTATGAAAACCCGTGAAACCATACAAACACATGGAGAAAGCGAAACCCCAAAGGAAATACCCAACCAAAGATAGCGCAAGTAAATACAAGATACAACCACAGAGAGATCCTACCCATTTTTCTCCAAACTTGCAAAGACTCCCAAGGATGATGCTGTGGAGTAGCGTTCCCCAAGAACAACCTGCACACCACCACAAAACAAGGTGGCAGTCAAGAAAATAGTAGGGCCAACAAAACAAATGGACAATGAGAAGGCAAACGAAGAAAGGAGTCAGAAATTACTTGGAAAAGGCCTAGCTCTGTGCCAGAGGATGAGAACCAAGTCTCTCATCAGAGGATTCCTCCCAATAGGAACGCCATAGGAGAAATTTACCTGTTCAGCAAGGAGCCAGAGGGTTAGAGACATAAAAACAAATTGCGAAAATGAAATTGGAATAAGAAATTACTTGAAGTAGAGTTCGTTGAGCCATCCGCCGCAGTAGCAAGGAAAGAACCTGTGATTACATGGAGCTTAATCATCACCAGAGTCAACACCAAGAAAAAAATCATCACGAGCAGAGTAGAGACAAAGCATGAGTCAGGTAACAGAGATGAAACAACTTGCAGGTTGAAAGTCGACTTGAAACCTCCGAGAACTAGAAAAATAAACCACCACAAGGAACAAGAGAAGGCACATTGTTGATAAACAACCACAGGAAGCAAGTGAAGGCACAACGCACCCACAGAGCCGAACCAGGTCACGATGAATACAAGAATGAACTCCAAATTTCCCTCGGCAGGTGTGAAATGATCACGTTTGCGAAACCAAGGCCAATATAAACGGTAGAACGAAAACATAAAGTGCATTAAAACCTCACACCAAAACCCTGGTATTGTTTATTCGAAAAATCGACAAGAGTTAAACAGTCGTTGCTACGTGTCCCTCCTTGGGATTGTCACCAATTTTTGGTATCGAAGCAAGTTAGTTTCTTTCTCTCATTAAAGATTGAGGTAGGAAGAAGGGTTGGGGTAGAGCCATCAGAAGAGTAGTAGATGAAGGGCTACGAGAAGAGATTAGGACTTTAACTGCACGTTTGGCAGCAGTGGAAGCAGGAAGGCATAGAGATATGGAAGGTGGGGATGACAGTGAGGAGGAAAACACAACCACGATGGATGGGTCAGATGAAGAGGGACCTTGAGGTTAGTTTGGTTGGCTAGTAGCAAGCCAAGACCAGAGCTTTCTAATTATGATGGTAGTTTGTCCACAAAGGAATTCTTAGACTGGATAAGTGATCTAGATAAATATTTTGAATATGAAGAAATCAATGAAGACAAGAAGATCAGGTTTGTTGTCACCAAGTTGAAGGGACATGCAGCACTGTGGTGGGACAATGTGTAGGTAGAAAGGAGGAGATTGAACAGACCATTGATTAAAAAATGGGATAGGATGATTGCTAGGATTAAGAGAAATTTTCTACCTAAATATTACCAAATTACCCTTTATAGACAAGTACAAAACCTGAGACAAAGAATGATGACCATAAAGGAATATACTGAAGAATTTTATAAAGTAAACCTGAGAGTTGGTTATGTTCAAGATACCCCTGAAAAAACAGCAAGGTTTGTAAATGGTCTACGAATGGAGATCCTAGACGAAATTAGTTTTGTTTCCCTTAAGACCATAGAGGAAGCCTATCAGAGTGCTTTAAAGGTGGAGGAAAAGATTGCCAGGAAACAGAATGCTAGAAGAGGACATGATTCTGGCAGAGGTAGGGGATAGTTCTTTGGCAGAGATAGAACTGCCAACAACAATCAAGAGGGTAGAAGTTTGAAGACTTCGGGATAGACCGAAAGGGAAGGTAACACCAGAGGAGGAAGGTCATACTAGTGAGGAAGAGGTAATGGAAGAGGCAGAGGAAATGCATATCAGTGTTACAAGTGTCACAAGTGGGGAAACAGGTCCTTTGAATGTCCTAAAAATGAACAAACTGGACAGAGGGGAGCATATGTTGCTCAACGCGATGAAGAAAAGGCACCGCCATAGGAGGTGGAAAATATGCCTGAAACCGGGGAAGCCTTGGTGTTGAACAAGCTATGATTGAAACTAGCTAAGGAAGTAGTTGATCAAACGTAGAGGAAAGCATTGTTCTGGACTGTGTGCAAGTCGCATGGGAAATGCTGCAAATTAATCATAGACAGTGGAAGTACTGATAATTTGGTAGCTATTGAAATGGTGGGGAAATTGGGTTTGAAGAAGTTGAAGCACTCAACTCCATAGAGGGTGTCTTGGTTGCAGAAAGGTCACCAATTGCTGGTCAATGAGCAATGCGAAGTAGAGTTTCATATTGGCAAGTACAAGGACAAGGTGACTTGCGATATCACGCCAATGGACGTGTGCCATATTCTGCTGGGCAGACCATGGCAGTATGATAGGAAAGTCATCCATGATGGGGAAATAAATTGTTACAAGTTTGTTAAAGATGGGATAAATCATACACTAATTACCATAAAGGAAGAGGATGCTGCGGAAACCAGTGCAACAAAAGCATTACTGTTAGGTGGAAAAGATTTTCTGCGATAGATGGAGGATGATGAGGTAAAATATGCAGTTGTGCGAAGGCCAAAACTAGTATTGATCCATAATGAAATCATTGACTTACCTAAAGAGATATAGGACATGTTGCAGGAATTTAGTCATATTGTGGTAGATGATCTATCAGAAAAATTACCACCAAAGTGGAGCATTAGTCACCATAATGATTTCATTCCAGGAGCCAGTTTGCCAAACAAAGCTGCTTACCAGATGATTCAGAAGGACAATGAAGAAATTAGGAAGTAGGTGCAAGAGTTGTTGGATAAAGGACTGATTCAGGAAAGTCTAAGCCCTTGTGCAGTTCCGATTGTTTTAGCTCCCAAGAAAGGAGGTGAGTGGCAGATGTGCACTGATTCTCAGGAAATTAACAAGATCACAATCAGGTATAGGTTCCCTTTACCTCGGATGGATCATATGATGGATTGTTTGAGTGGAGCAGTATACTTTTCAAAGATAGACTTGAAAAGCAGCTACCACCAAATCAGGATTCGAGAAGGTGATGAGTGGAAGACAACTTTCAAGACTAACGAAGGCTTATATGAATGGTTGGTTATGCCATTTGGATTGAGAAATGCCCCCAACATGTTCATGCGTTTGATGAATGAGATGCTGAAAGAATTCATTGGTAAATTTGTGATTGTATATCCGGATGATATACTTATATTCAAAAAAACGAAGGAAGAGCATTTTCGGCATGTGAGGTATGTATTGGAAAAATTGCAGCAAAATAGATTACTGATAAATTTGAAGAAATGTTCTTTTTCAAGAAAGAATTAATTTATTTGGGATTTGTGATTTTTGAGAATGAACTAAAAATGGATTCAGAAAATGTTGCAACCATAGTTAGCTGGCCATCTCCCAAGAGTTTGTTTGAGGTACCGAGTTTTCATGGATTGGCGAGTTTTTATCAAAAGTTTATTAAAAATTTTAGTGGGATTTGTGCACCCATGGTGGACACTATTAAGAAGGAAAATCAACCTTTTCATTGGACATAATCAACTGAAAAGAGCTTTTAGCTACTCAAAAGGAAGATCACTGAAAAACCAATTTTAAGATTACCAGACTTTAAAAAACTTTTTCAAGTTCCCTGTGACGCTAGTGGGACAACCATTGGTGCAGTAATCAGCCAAGAAGACAAGTCAGTATCCTATTTCAGTGAGAAATTAAATTAAAGTAGGTAGAAGTACACGTCTTGTGATAAAGAATTTTATGTGGTGGTTCAAGCGCTAAAGCATTGGAGACATTATCTACTGGCCAATGAATTTTTCTTATTTGCAGACAATTCTGCATTACAGTATATTATGCAATAGCATAAGCTGAACCATAAACATGCGAAGTGGGTGGAGTATCTGCAGAGTTTTACATTTGTGTTGAAACACATCAGCGGTCAAGCCAACAAAGTGGCAGATGCATTAAGTAGGAGGAATTTGATCCTACAGGAAAGTAAGATACAAGTATTAGGATTCGAACATCTTAAGGACTTGTATGAAACAGATGTAGATTTTAAGGAAGCCTATGAAGCTTGCCAAAATCCATTGTTGAGAGATGACAGTTCGTGGCTGGACTATAATATGCAAGAAGGGTTGTTGTTCAAAGGAGAGCAGTTGTGTATCCCGGAATGTTCTATGAGAGAGAACTTAATCTAGGAAAATCATAATGGAGGTTTAGCTGGGCATTTTGGCATAGACAAGACCTTGGATCAATTGAGCCACTTTTACTATTGGGCAAAGATGCGTAGAGATGTACAGAGGTTTGTGACTAGATGCAAAGTGTGTTAGCTTTCAAAGAGACACAGCCAGAACACAAGGTTGTATACACCCTTACCTATTCCGAAAATACCATGGGACTCAGTTAGTTTAGACTTTGTCTTAGGTCTGCCAAAGACACAACAGAGATTTGACTCCATCATGGTGGTGGTGGATCATTTCACGAAAATGGCACATTTCATTCCGTGCAGAAAAACCAGTGATGCCACACATGTAGTACACTTTTTTTCACAGAGATAGTCAGATTACATGGCTTGCCGAAGTCTATTATTTTGGACTGAGACTTAAAGTTTACAGGTCATTTTTGGCGGACCTTATGGAAAAAACTAGACACCAAACTGAACTTCAACTCAGCTTATCATCCACAGAACGACGGGCAAACTGAAGTGGTAAACTGAAGTCTGGGGAATCTATTAAGGAGTTTTTTTGGAGAAAATTCTTGACAGTGGGATCGTGTACTTGCACAAGCAGAGTTTGCTTATAACAATTTGCCCAACAGAAGCATGGGCAATAGTCCTTTCCAAATCCTATATGGAATGCACCCATGTGGAGTACATGAGTTGTAGGCTTTGGGTCAGTTGGAGTGCAGGAGTGGTGATGGTGAAGATTTCGCAAAGGCAACCAGTGATCTTCATGAACAGGTGAAATTAAAATTACAAGACAACAACCAAAGATACAAACAGAAAGCAGATTTGAAAAGGCGGTAGGTACAACTCAATGTAGAGGACTAGGCATTAGTGCACCTATGCAAGGAGAGGTTTCCTAAATGAAAATACAACAAGTTAAAATGGAAGAAAATTAGGCCTTGCAGTATTCTTCGAAAGTTTTCTGCGAACGCTTATGAGTTGCAATTACCTCCAGGTATAGGAATCTCGCCCATTTTTAATGTGGTAGATCTGTACCCATACATTGCGGAAAATGTAGAAGACATTTTGGAAAGACGAACATGGGACACCCAGAGTGAGAATGATTTGTGGATTAAACATATTCCCCCAGCAAATCCTTTAGAGATCGAACAGATTCTAGACACCTAGATGGCCAGACAGACTCAAAGAAAAGAATATTTGCGATACCTAGTCAAGTGAAAGGGCCATCTTATTGAAGATGTTCTTGGTTAGATGCTGGCCAGATTCAAAGCACCGGGTACTCTATTGAAGAGCTCATGGATAGGAGCCATGAGTTTAATTTATCCCAAGAGCCTGATGTAGGAGAATTCGACTAGAAATGCAACAACTAGGAAAAGGTTTTTATTTTTGCTGGAAAGAAAGAAAAACATTTCACATTCTGCTTATTTTTTCTTTTACTTAAATTAAGGTTGACACAACCATTGTTATTTAAAAATTAAGCAAGCAAGTAAAATAGGATTAGTTAAGAGTATGTTTAAAGAAACTGTTAAGATAACTAAAAGGTAACTAAGGAACAGTTCCTCAATTGTAAGAAACTATTAGTAAGGCACTAAAAGAGAAAAACTAGATCCTCATTGAGGAGGTTTCCATCTAGAGAGAAGAAAGGACATAGAGTTTGAAATTACAGTTTTTCTTGAAATATCTATGAAAGCAAATGAATCTAGAACCTGTCATTAAGGAAGTGAGACAATTTTTCTTTTCCCGTGTATTAATGTTTCAAACATTGTGTTAAAAGAAAAATAGTGAAATAATTCATTAAGAAGTCGAATGACATTGACAAAATCTTGTGACTGAAGGCATCTCAGACTAGGAACTAGACAAGGCAAAGCCAACAAAGACAATACAACTTTTCTCAACAAAAAGACCAGGTACATTTACATTCAATATTCAAGCACACCTGTGCATTCGTTACATCTCCAAATTTAATAGTTCATTATATATTTATGTAAAATAGTAGAGGGTTTCGAAACCCACGACCACCAGAAACAATGATTTACAGGCCCAAACTAGTCAAACAGTGAGGGTATGAAAACCCACGAAACCATACAAACACACAGAGAAAGCGAAACCCCAAAGGAAATACCCAACCAAAGACAACGCAAGTAAAGACAAGATATGACAATGGAGAGATCCTATGTCATTTTTCCCAAACTTGTGAAGACTCCCAAGGACAAGGCTGTGGAGCAGCGTTCCCCAGGAACGACCTGCACAACACCACAAAACAAGGTGGTAGTTAAGAAAAGAGTAGGGCCAACAAAAAAAAGGACAATGAGCAGAAAAACGAAGAAAGGAGTGGGAAATTACCTAGAAAAGGCTTGACTCTGTGCTAGAGGACGAGAACTGAGTCTCTCACCAGAGGGTTCCTCCCAATAGGAATGCCATAGGAGAAATTTACCTGCTCACCAAGGAGCCAGCGGGTTAGACACATAAAAACGAAATGCGGAAATGAAATTGGAACAAGAAATTACCTGAAGTAGAGTTCGCTGATCCATCTGTCACATTAGCAAGGAAAGAACCTGTGATTACACAGAGCTAGATCATCACTAGAGCCAACACCAAGAAAAAAATCATCACGAGCAGAGTAGATACAAAACATGAGACACGTAATAGATATGAAACAACTTGCAGGTTGAAAGTTGGCCTGAAACCTCTGAGAACCAGCAAAATAAACCACCACAAGGAACAAGCGAAGGAACAACGCTAACAAACCACCACAAGAAACAAGAAAAGGCACAACGCATCCATAGAGCCGAACCAGACCATGACGAATACAAGAATGAACTCCAAATTTCCCTCGATAGGTGTGAAATGACCGCGTTTTCATAACCAAGGCTAGTACAAAGGGTAGACCGAGAACATAAATTGCATTAAAACCTCACACCAAAACCCTGCTATTTTTTATTTGAAAAATCGACAAGATTTAATCTGTCATTACTACGTGTCCCTCCTCGAGATTGCGACCATGTAGGAAAAGAGAAGAGAAAAGTAAATTTTAAGATTGTAAAAATGTAATCTAATGGATACTCACTAAAGATAGATTTAAATGTTCATTTCAACTTATAAATTCTTAAATCAATGTGTTTATATAATTTTAACTATTATTCTTTAAAAATTAAACATAAAATTGAATAAATTTCACTAATTCAATTTTAAGATTTAAAAGAAAAAAGAGGGCTTATATTTTAGGTTAAGTAATATAAGAATTTTTTAGATAAAGATTTATTTAATTAGTTTAGTGTGTTTGACTAGTTTGGTGTTCACACATGTTTCTTGAGTCATTGGTAAGGTCCAAGCAATTCTAGAATATTGTATTTTTCAATTATTGATTTATATAGCTTCATAATTTATTTTGGAACTTCCTTTAGGAAGAAGATTAAACTTTCTATGCTTTTTATGTTTTCAGATTTACCATCTTCGCAATTCAACTAGGAAATATTTGCTAAAATTGGTTTTTTTAGTGCAAAAGTGGATTTTCACTTGTGTCTTCTTGATATTTAGGTTGAGCACTTTTTGTTATATCCTTTTTTGGAATTGAAATTAAAGTTATTGGTGAAGACTTTTGTGTGATATTTTATGCTTGCAAGACTCTTTAGGGGGAAGCATTAGTGATATTATGGTAATATGTTAGATTGGTTTAGATTGTTGGTCCAAGTAGGTCCTTTAGTGGGTATGTTTAACATATAATAATCATGTATTTTTATTGTATATCCATGGAGCATTATTTGTAGAATAATTTATATCAAATATAGTTTGAACCGTAGGAACACAAGAAAAAAGAGAGATAAAACCCAAAAAGATCTCTTTGATAATAAAAAATAGAGATTTATGTTCGCTTTCCTCTTCAAGAGGGAAACCTCCATGAGTAATGCTCTAAAAAAAATCACAATTCATCGGAACACCTTACATGACCTTCTACTAAATATATTTATCCATTAAAAATATTTAATACTTATGGGCCCACTTATAATAAGTGCCTACTAACTAATTTGGGCTTTATTAACATGGAGGATCATTCTTACAATCAATGACTACAAACTAGCTATTTAATGGGCCACATACATTAACATTGTATCTAATTAGGGGGGTTAGAATAAGACCTTAACATGCCCTCCCACTTCAAAGGCAACATTATTCTCAAAGTTGAAGGCGAGGAAATTGTTGGAGAATCATTATTGGTATCCAAAATTTGTTTTGGATAGAGCCACATGAAATCTTCTTCATCATGTTCTAGTAGGTTGGTCTGAATTTAGTACTTTTGTTCCACAACTTTAATCAAGCAAGACACATGAAAAATTGGATGAATCTTAGAGTGGGTTGGAAGAGCCTATTCATGGGAAAGATGACCAATGTATTGTATAATATGATAGGGCCCATAGAACTTAGGAGCTAACTTCTAGGTAACTTTATCTTTGAGTGATTTCTATTTATAAAGATACAAACAAATGAATATTTATTCCTCTTCAACAAAAAACTTCTAAGATATAGTTGACCAACTTGTTGCTTCATTCAATTTTACACCATAACCATGTTGTTCATAAGGATACATATAATAGATTCTCTAATGCGAAGCATTTTATCTAATGCATGAACCTTGGATGTACCCAATACATAGGATTCCAAGGCCATATGGGTTTGGGCCATAAACCACTACATATCATGTAAATCTGGTACCTACATGAAAAATAGTATTTCTCCACCATTTAGAAAGCATAAGCCATTATGACCCCTAGTACGACCTTTCAAAATAAAATTATATGAGATAGGTTTCCAAGCACATATTGACCACATATGTTTGGCCATCTTCTTGAGGATAATATGTGTTTCTCATATTTAGTTGTGTACCTTGAATTTTAAATAACTCCTTCCACAATTTGTTCATAAATGTGGGGCATTGATATGAAATGATTGAAGTTGGTACACCATTTAGCTTAAATATTGAATCCATGAAGGGATGGGAAACTAGGGAACAGGTGAAAGGATGAGCTAGGACACAAAAATGACTAGATTTTGAAAGAAAATCTACGACGACCATAACGATTGTTTGATTGCATGCTTTTGGAAGTCCTACAATAAAATCCACTGAAATTTTTGTCCAAATCTATGTTGTAATTGCTAGAGGTTGTAATGCCCCTAGTAAATTTATTGTCTCCCCCTTGTTTCTTTCAAAAACATCATAGGATGCTACAAAATTCTAGATATCTATGTTCATGCTTTCCTAAAAGAATGTACACTTAGTTATTTCATAGGCTTAGTGGAAGCTAAAGTGAGGTATTGTTGGTAATGAGTGTATCTCCTATAAAGCTCATTGTTTTAGGTTTTAATCTTTTTCCAAAATAATGAATCCCTTATACCACAATGTATCTTGCTAACATGTATAACGTGAAGGGGGTTTGGGATCCATTTGAAGTTTTTGGATGAGTTACCTTAAAATATTATTTTCCAGCCATCTCTTTTGCACTTCCTCAATCCATATTTGACTTGGTAATGATAAGGAAAGGAGTGAGACATCACCTTCAAACTATCTATATAAGGAATTAACCAAAACATTCTCTTTAGCCTTCTTTGTTATGATCCTTGCACCTTAAAAATCATAAGAAAAAAATAATTATCATCCTCTTTAAAGAGGAAAACTCTTTTTACAATGAATATAATGTCCAAGACAATAGTTTATGATTCTAAGACTAGGTCTCCATAGTATATATATAGGATACATGGGTACAATTATAATAAAATGGGACCATGAGTTGTTGTAGCCTACATAGAAATATAATAATATAAATGTAAGACCTCAATATCTATGGTTTAGTAAGGGGTTTTATGGTTAACATGGGGATTAAATAGGGCTTAACATTCCCCTCCACTTCAAACAAGTGTTGTCCTCAACTCTTGACTACTAGTGGTTATGTCAAAATAAGTCATATTCCCATGTCATCTATTCCACTACTAGGTTCTTCTCTTTGATGATGTAATCCATGAATGTTGGGTTAATTGGCTACTTAATCCTTGTTTCAAGGATTTTTTCTACTTCTATAATTATTGTTCCATCTTCATTTATATTTGTCACACTTTCCAGGTGCAAATAAATAATATGGTCATGATCACAATTAGGTGGAAGACAATTAGGCATTAATCCAAATACCCTGGGATGATTGTTGATAGCATTATGGAGATCCACTTACATAGATGATATTAATGTTTGAACATTTAACGAACATAATTTTGCCATCACGCCATGGTGCCCCCATTCGAGTTTTTTTTTTCATTCCATTAGAGCTTATAAATTTAGAGGGTTTCCCTCAGATACCTCTAAGTTCAATTTCCTTCCTTTATTAATTAAATCTTATGAAGATACATTAAAAATTACAGGTTATTATCCCCAATAATTGTAACCATTGGAACTCTGATACAAAATTGGAACCACCAATTGTATTGCAATCATGGGACTATCCAAGAAACACTCCACCATATTAAACTTAATACTATGGCACTTCTCTGAATAATTAATGGCGTCTCCATCTGCAACCATTACTTGAAACTTTGGTGCTAGAAATATGAGACAATTGAGAAGTTCTCCTAATTTGTAATTGATGAAGTTATGGGTACTGCCTAAATCAATCAAAATTGTTACCCTTTTCTTTCTGATATATCCTCCTATCTTGAGGCTTTTTGGAGTATTGATGCTAGTCAATGCATTACAATATATGGTTGGAAGTAGTCTCTTCTAGCTCTAAATCTTGTGGATGTTCCAATTCTTGATATTTTTCCTATTGAGAGTCCATGTAGAATAATTTATTCTGATTTCATTTATGACCCTTATTGTACTTCCTATCACAATTGAAACATAGTACCTTTGCTCTTATTTCATTCATTTGCTAAGGATTAAACATTGTTAGTTTAGCAGAGGGAGCATGATCTTTGCTATAGTTATTAGTGGCTGATTTTTTTGTTGTCATATTTTTACTCTCAACTTTCCTTGCAGAACTAAGACATTTCTCTATAGATTTAGGTTCAAAGAGGTACACCTCATGTTGGATGCTTTTCTTTAAAGTTCCCATAAATAGGTCCAACAAATTATTCACTGAAATATTCTTTACTTTGAGGCTCAAAATTTGGAAATATTGGATGTGCTCTGTAATTGGACCTTTTTCTTGAAGATTTACCAATTGACTAAGGAATGTGTTGCTCTTAATATGCCCAAAATGTGTTATCAACTCCTTTGTAAAAATGTACCAAGATATAACACAATCCCTTTTTCTTTCACAAACGCATTGATACCATGCATGTTATTTTTCTAAAATCATAGATGCAATATTTACCTTCTGTAAGGATGCCACTTGTTGTAGATCAAAGTATTTCTCCGTCTAAAATATCCATGTTATAGGATCATTACCATCAAATTTCTTTATACTTATCTTTGGAACGTAGTAGTTCCTTGGTGCTAACTTGAAGCCTTGATGATGTGGATGTTGGATTGAGAATTCACGATTATGGTTCTACAATTTATTATTGTGATAGACCTCCTTATTATCCCTCTTGTAAAAATGTCATTGTATAGATTAATTTGTGTAAATAATGTGAAAATGTGATCCAAATGGATGTTGGTGGCCACCCACCTATCCCACTTGGACCCCCACAACTGTCTCTTTCAGTTTTTCATTTTCTGTAATTGTAGCACAATTTACTAATTTTAGTAGTTTTTCGGTTCCTGAACTTCCGGAGCTATTTTGCGGCCCTAAACGACGTTTTTTGGGAAAACTAGGAGCAACATGGGTTGTACAACAATGTTTCTCTTCCCAAAGTTATAGTCCTCGGATAGATCTTTCTAACGAGCTATTGTATGCGTCAAACAGAGATCAGATGCCAAAGTTACGACCCCAGGAAGTTGATGTACTAATTTACCCAAACAGGGCCCATAGTTTGGTGTTTCATTTTCTAGTGTTAGATTTTTGGATGTTTATGGTTTTCCATTGTTTCTCAACAATAAATAGGCAGTCGAGCCTCATTCTAACATAGTTCAGAGGCATTTCGCTGCCCCTTCTCTTCTTAAAGATAAGCTACCACCCCCCTACTTGGTTTATTTCCATTTCTGTTTGTAAGCATATTTCAGTATTTTACAGTAATGAAATGAGGTATTATTTCTACTGCATCTCTATATTTATGGTTATCTCATCTCTGTGCTTATGGTTATCTCTGTAATTTGTTGCATTCCTGTTTAAATCTAGATTATTGGTATTAGAGCGGTATGCTTTTTCTCTGTTTTTCTTTGCATGTCCCCAATGAGGTCAAGATATAAGGAGTTAGGGCTTGAACTAATCGAGCCTTTGCAAGACTAACCTTGAAAATCCCGAAGGCCTCCCATGGTGGATGAAAAGAAAGATGAGGGGGTAGGAGATCCTATCAAAATCTTGCTCGAAGAAGCCCTCGAGCGGCAAAGGAACACGATGATGGACAAATTTGCTGAGATCCTTCAGTGGCTACCTAGAGGCAACACATCAGCTTCCAATAGCTACTTTGGAAACACCACACCCTTTAAGGTACAAGTTAATTTTGAAATCCCCATCTTCGAGGGTCAAATAGATGCATATGCCATAGATAAATGGTTAAATCTACTAGAGGGTTATTTTTACAGTGGGGAAAAGATTAGTTTTGCTCTTCTCAAAGCAGCCCCCCATGTCAAGGACTGGTGGGAAACCTACTGCGAGCATAAGGATGAAAGTACGGGCTCACTATTTTCAGCCGCACCCACTTGGAATTCATTCTGGGATGCCATCAAGGAGAAGTACTACACTGTCAAAATCTATGAGGACAAATACATGAAGTGGACCATGCTGTGATAGGGAAGGGACCAAGAAGTGCCAGAGTTCACAAAAATTTTTCATACCCTTCACACACAGTTGGATATCAAAGATTCTAAGCTGCATCTGGTACTCAAATACCACGGCTGCCTACATAGATACATCTAGGAAGAGATGGAGTTCTTGAACATCTCCTTGCTCGGAACGACGTACCGATACGCTGTCAAAATCAAGCAAAAGTTGAAACAAAAGAAGCGAGACTTTGGATTTGCAAACCTGAAGACCAAAGGACAAAGCCAAGGCAGGGTGACCCAAGACAACCCATCAAAGCCACAGGAAAATAAAAACACCACAAAGTCGAAGAAGGACACAGGGAAGTGGTGTGAGTTCCACAAGAGTCCCACTCATAACACAAGTGAGTGTCAGACCAAGTAGTTGCTGGTGGCCAAGTTGAAGGCTTATGAATCAGATGCATGTTCTGACCCTGAGTTAGAACTCGACAAGGGGAATGGAAAAGGGAAGTATATCATTGATGCGGAGCCCAACGTCACTGTTGCCACCGCCCAAGATCTAGAAGAATGAGACCGAAGACCCAGAGGAGGGGGAATGTCTTTTCCACTCATAGATGTGGGTGAAGGGTTTGTTGCTACAGTTCATTATCGACAATGGAAGCCAAAAGAACCTCATTTTAGCAAAAGTCGTGAAGTGTTGGACCTATCGACTACACCACACCCACAACCATACAATATCAAGTGGCTTCACCAAGGACGAGATCTCCGAGTTCGCCAATAGTGCTGCTTTCCCTACAACATCAAACCCTTCACAGACGGGGTATTGTGTGATGTTGCACCTCTCGATGTTTGTGATGTACTATTTGGCTAGCCATACTTGTGGAGGCGACATGCTGTATATGAGTCAAGGCCTCGTGCTATCATTATTTATTTGAATAATTCATTATACAGGATACCAGAGGTAGCCCCAGCTACCACCATCTCTTTGATCACTGCCAAGAAAGGCAACACGCTCATCTCACAGACTAGGAAATTTATTTTCTGTCTGGTCTGCTCCCAAAGTAAGGGGAAGATTGTAGCCACATCCATGACCCCTGTGAAGGGTTCCTCCATGCAGCAGCAGCAACAAAGGGATACGGTCATGACAAAACATAGGAACAACTTCTCCTCACTCATAGGGGCACCACACAAGTTTCAGGTGGGTGACAAAGTCAGGATGCATCTGCAGAAAGAACGCCTTACAAGAGCCCATTAGAAGCTCAAACCACTTTGACATGGTCCTTACAGCATTACCAAGGCTGTGGGAAACAATGCTTTGGAGCATAACATTCCTCCATTCCTTTTCTTACACCGAGCGTTCAATGTGGAATGCCCTCAACTATGCTTCCCACCATTACTGGACACATCAAAGATTGCAAAATAGCTCACCAGGGACAAAGTTCAACAGATGGAGGAACTCAACGCAATGGGACCATTGGTTCCTAAGGGGGGAGGAATGATCCAGGTGGATGTTGGTGGCCACCCACCTATCCCACTTAGACCCCCAATACTGTCTCTTTCAGTTTTTCAGTTTCCGTAATTGTAGCACAATTTACTATTTTTAGCAGTTTTTTGAGTCCTGAACTTCTGGAGCCGTTTTGAGGCCCTCAACGACGTTTTTTGGGAAAAATAGGAGCAACATAAGTCATAGACTGATGTTTCTCTTCCCAAAGTTATAGTCCTCGAATAGATTTTTCTAACAAGCTATTGTACGTGTCAAATGGAGATTGGATGCCAAGGTTACGACCTCGGGAAGTTGATGTACTAATTTAACCAAAAGAGGCCCACAGTTTGGCGTTTCATCTTCTAGGGTTAGATTTTTGGATGTTTAGGGTTTTCCATTGTTTCTCAACAATAAATAGGCCTTCGAGCCTCATTGTAACATAGTTCAGAGGCATGTAGTTGCCGCATCTCTTCTCAAAGATAAGCTACCATCACCCTAGTTGGTTTATTTCCATTTCTGTTTATAAGCATATTTTAGTATTTTACAGTAATGAAATGAAGTATTATTTCTGCTTCATCTCTGTATTTATGGTTATCGCATCTCTGTGTTTATGGTTATCTCTGTAATTTGTTGCATTCCTATTTAAATCTGGATCAAAATGTAAATAATGACTAGACTAGAGGAGTTGACACAAATTCAAAGGTTTGAGGAGGAGGAGTTTCTTATGTTGAGTGTGAATCCAATCCACTTCATTTATTCTGCCACTTATCTCCTTGATGAATTTATGGCTATGCTGGTGTAAGAATTGAAGTTGTGTATAGGCTATTTAAGTGAATGATGAGTTGATATTATCCCCATCCTCATAGGGCATGTTGGTGTGGTGAACATGAAAGAGCCGGGAAACTCACTCAACAACAAAACAAACCGGTGGGAAAGATAATGAGACATAATATGCTCATATATGAAGACAAAAAACATGAAAGAGATCTCATAGAAGAGATAAGATCGATGCAAAGATCAATAGATGTGGGAGCATGTAGAGGAGTATGGTGTGAAGTGAATACAAGAGGAGCAGGTGGAGACATCATGTGCTCTAGATTCCTGTATCATTTAGCAGGTGGAGACATTGTGTGCTCCAGATTCCTATATCATTTAGAATGTGGAGACGCGATGTACTCTATATCATTGTATTGTTTAGTAGGTGGAGACATTGCGATCTCAGGATTTATGCATCGTTTACTATGTGGAGAGACAATGTACTTTGGATTCTTGTATTGTTTAGCTGGTGGAGACACCATATGCTTTAGATTCCTATATTGTTCAATAGGTGGCGACATTGTGTGCTCTATATTCTTGTATTATTTAGTAGGTGGAGACATTTTTTGCTCTATATTCATGTATCATTTATCTGGTGGACAGATTGTGTGCTCTGTATTAATGTATTATTTAGTAGGTGGATACACCACCTCATCTAGATCCCTTTACTATTTATTAGGTGGAGACGTTGTTTTCTATGGATTCTTGTATTTTTTAGAAGGTGGGGACAATGTGTGCTTTAAATTACTATAGTTCTTAGTAGGTGGAGATATTATGTTGTCTGTATTTCTATATTAATTAGCAAATGGAGGCACTATATGTTCTGGATTCCTGTGTCATTTAGTTGATTGGTATTAGTGTCAATTCCCTTAAGCACTTAACTCCTCAAACTCCAAATATGGCTCGAGGGTGGCCAACTATAGGAAAGATTTCATTGTAGATAGTCTATGGTTGGGTGGAGAGTTGAAGTCCCTCCCTTAGTTTCTAGTGATTCAATTTATATGGATAAGTGTGTTTTCTTACAAATGTGTTGCACTATGAATGATGAATATTATTATTTATATGTTATAGAAGTGAATGCCTCAGGATTGGAGGAATGTGATACTCCTATTTGTCTATGAGGAGATGCTTTATATGTATGTTATCATGGTTATGAAGGGCTTGGAGGCTTATGTATTTTCTTATATGTTCATGAAGTGAATATCCATTCATATGCCCATTCATGACTATTGGATGTGCCTAACTAAACTATTAGAAATTGTGATTTCAATTGTCTAAGTTGTGGGTAACATGATTGTATATTTGTTTAAAGACTGTGATTGTCTTTCCTAAGAAAGGTCTATAATTGGTGCAACAGATGATAGATCAGTAGATCTAATAGTATTTGCTTGTGAAGTCCTTGTGAACATGTGTGGAACTAATCTATATGAATTTACATAATGGATAAATATATGAAATGTATGATAGTTAATTATAGTGAGCAGAATGTCATGTGGTTGGATAAGGGTTTTATCTCTATAAAATGGGTGTTCTAAGCAATGCCATTTTTCAAGGAGAACCTTGGAAGAGTCCCTTGAATTTTTTAGATTTTGTAAGTCTAAGTATAGTAGGGACCAATTTTTTTTTTCTAAGGCTGGATATGTTTTTAGGTTTTGACATTTATGGGTATCCAGATATACAAAATGGTCAAATACTTGAATGTCTAGCATGTATTTAGGATGGGCCTCACTGGTGTAAATATTTACATGAGGCCAAATTGAAGTACATATTATCTAGGATGGACCTCGCTAAGGTAAATATTTGTGGAAGGCCAAATTGAAGCGAAAAACATCTTGTATGGGACCCTGTATGGTAAATATTTATGCAAAGAGGCTTATAAGAGCAAGCCCAGATAATCCATGCAAGTGGTATTATATCTGGGGGACTTGGTATTTTCTATTTATGATTTTTTGTGAGCACTTGAATTTTCCCTTATCCCATACATAATGAGGAATTATGGAAATACATGGTGGTGTATGCCTAGTTAGTCCCAATAGTGTGAGATGAAGTGGTAGGAATGATGATGGTCTGATGTGGCCAAGTGAGTGCCATGCTAGACCAAGGGTAATGTGGTGGAGCCACTTGGGTCACACATGGGTGCCATGCGGTAGTGCCTTGATAACATGACAAATTTCAATGGGCCAAACTTCAAATGGTCATAACTTTCAATTCGAGATTTAGATTGAGATAAAATTGATATTTCTGTGAAGCTCTCGAGGAGATGTGTTGGAGCCCAAATGAAACTTTGGGTTAATTTTGGCGATTTAATGTAAATGAAATTGTAAAATCTAAATATAAATGTGAAGAAATTTGAAATGGAATGCAAAATAATAATGCAAATATGAAATGGTATGAAATGAAATGCACATGTAATGAAATGCAAATTTCATGAAAGGTATATTTCATTTGGAGGGATATATGGTTTGGAGATATTTTGATTAACGTAATAAAATATTCCCTTTAGGGTTACGGGTTTAGCGGAGAACATAAGGATTCAATGTTGTCTTTTATTTTTGGAATATAGAGTGTTGCATAGTGTTTTTGGTGGCTGTGTAGGGAGAGTATGAAGGAAATAAAGCCTCTTTGTTGCCATGGAAGGGAGGCCTGTTTGTGTAAATTTTGGTTATGTAATGTGAAAATAACCCAGGTTCCTGTGTTATGATTTTGTTTGCAACAACTTTCTGGGTGTGTTCAATATTTATGTTTGTTCCAACAGTTTATTTTTCATTCCTGTGTTATTTGCAGTAATGTATTTGTATTTGCAGAAATTTTTCATGCACTGCAACAATTGGTAGCGTAATCTGTTGTATAGTTTTATGTTGCAGTTTTTATGTTTTATGTATAACAAATTTGTTATGGGAAGTGTTATCCATTGGTTTAGTTTGTTGCCCAGTTTATATATTTGCAGTAGTTTTATGTCATGTTTTTACTAACAAAAATTGTGTGAAATGTAATATGATGGGTTAAAGTTGTTGCAAATGTATTTGTTGCAGTTGGGTTTCTATGTCAAATTTCTAGTTTGTTGGTTTAAAGAAAAACAATGCTATGAGTTAATTCCAACTTTTTGTACTATGCAACAATGCATTTTGATGTATAACAGTTTGGGAAATGTTATGTGTTGATTTTAGTTGGTTGTAGGTGGATGCAGTCAGTTAGACTTTTTTGTTGCAGAGAGTGGTATTGAGAGAATTATAATTTGTTGGGTAGTTTTTTGTCAAGGGGAGTGTGTTGATGATTTAAGTTGTTGTTAGTATGAGCAGTTGGGTTTTTTCAGTGGAGAATTTGTTTACAGCAGTGGCATAGTTTATGTCGGTGAATGCCATTGTCAATGCATGACACTGTAAGTGCATGGTACTATCACTACGTAATAGCGACATTGGTTGTGACAACATTGTTGATGATAATGTTATATGTGTTGTTGCCACTGTCAAGGTAGGACTATTTGGGGTTTTGCAATTGTTCCTATGTTTATGGGTTGAGTATATTTTGTTCTTGTCTTGTATTTTCAGTTTTCTCTTTTTTTGGTGACCCCCCCTTAAATTGTGTGCCAAAAATGTGCACCAATTAGGAAATGCTTGGTACCCATCTCTATTCAGGTGGAAGCAATGATGGAGAGAAGTCTGGGTGGACGAACTTATGGTTTGTAACAACCCTTGGTTGATTTTCCATTTAAATAAAATAATGCCAAGGTCATGGGACATGTATTCCAAGTTGAATGTTGGGAAAACACTTTATTGGGCATCACTTATGGCTAATTGATGCTTATGGAAGTTGGAAAATACATTGGCAAAGGCAAAGAGGATATATTTGGCTTTTAATTATGAAAATTAAGGAAAATAGGAGAAGAGGAAGATGAAGAGACACAAATGTGCATGCAAGGGAAGTTAGAGGAAAAATGAAGGAAAATGGACCAAAAGGAGACATCAATGATAAAAAGACATCAAGGAATCAGTTGCTAACTTTTGACAACTTTTGGTCATTACAAATTTTGCACAGATTTTGGTCATTACAACTTTTGTTAGTTTAGTTTTGGTTCTCCCTCTCCATACTCTGATTCTCACATAACCTTGCACACTTAGATAATTATTGGAGCATCAATGAAGAATTATAATAATTACTTGGATTGGAGAAAGAAAGAAAAGGAAAGAAACAGAGAGTAAGGAGATAGTTGGATCAACAACTAAAACAAGATTACTTTGCTGGTAACAGGTTGCATGTGCAATTTCCTTGTTTCTTTTTAGATGGATGGTATATGCATGTGATTCCTTGGTTAGATGTTTTCATTGGCATGGAGATTTACTTAGATTGATAATGGTTTCATCCTTTCCTTGCCACTTCCTAGATAGCCATGGTGTAGTCAGTTCCCCATTTGGTTTTTCTAATTAGTTCTCAGGTTTCCTGTGGTTGTGGGTTGGAACAAATTCTCTAGATCCCTGAAACAACTTGGGTTCTGTTGACATTGTTAGACCCACCAACATGTAACGGGATCTCCCCAGTAAGAAGTCCCAATTAGACCTCAGACCATTTGGAGTAGGATTCCTAGTAGTGGGTAGTAAAGTTATGCCTTGACTACGATAGCACGTAGAGGTAAGTAAGATATCCTTGTCGAAAGCAAGTGTGTGACCTTGCAGTGAGTCAAGAGAGATGCATGGGGAGGTTCTAACATAAGTAGGGGGAAAAGGAAGTGTGCCCCTTAGAAGCATGTAATAGTACACAGGGTGAAGGGAACACATAAGTTGAATGACATCACAAACTAGAAAGAAGAATACCTGACAATCCAAAGTGATGAGTTAAACCAAAAACACATCTCAATAAGATTCATACAATCACATATGGAATAGTCCATACATAAATGTGTAAGTTAGAACTATATATATTGTTAAAGTAACTAGAATAATCGAACTACAATAAAAGCACATGCATGAAACGTGTTGGCTCTCTTATATTATATAAAGTGAAAGTTTCATACATACATACAGCCATGACAACCACTAGCCCCAATAGTGGAGTGTTACAGTCAACACCACCTACTCCTCCAAAGAGACCTACTCACTCTGCACTGTGGAGAAGCCAAGGCTCATCATAATACTCTCCAAGCCCTCTCTAAGAAATGCCTAGCAAACGCTTGGCTCCCAAAAGGCCTTTCTATGAGTTATGAGGTTCTATTTATAAAAAAGGGTGGGGTGACCCTTAACATTCCCCTTTGTGACTCTTGGACTACCCTCATGACTCTTCAAATCCATTACATAACTCTTTACATTACATAGGACTGTTTCATTCCACTAATGACACTTGGAATTTCACTTTACATCATGTTTACAAAAATGATACATTTTCCACATATACCCATGTGGAAAAAAATGGCTTGAGTCAGCTAAACAAGACAACACTAAGACTCGAATGGTTGTGGAAAGTCCAGCTCATCAACCTCCTCTTCGTGATCCTCGGGTGACGAACTGATGTCATGCTTGATAGTGCACAATGGTGTCCGTGTACTCCTTGGTGATGTATTTATGGAAACAAACTCTTGCCTCTATTGCTTCCAGTTATAATGACTTGGAACCTCTGTCAAACTCATCCTGTAACATGCATATCTTAGTCTTGATCAAGGTTGGACTGACGATGTACATTCGCATGTTATCTGCACTGACTTGCAAATCTGTGTTGGTGGTCATGAGCATCAATTGATCAAAGTATGCGTCAAGCTCCAATCAAACTTGGTTCTTCTCTTTGGCCTCGATGAGTGTATCAATCAATGGGGTGACATCCTTTCTCACCATGACATCCAAACTTCTGAAAAACCATGCGTACGAAGCCTCCACACTAGTGATAAGAGACGAGAGTTCCTCGTAGTTCTAGATCATACTCTAGATGTGTGCTTTGTCCAGTTCTACCTATGGCTTCATCATCTTCTGCAAGTGAAGAGAGGCTCCCTTGTATTTCATTGTCCATGTCTATACATTATCAACTGCAGCATGTATATATGTGAGTCTTCGTGCTATCCTTATGCAGCTCTGCTAATGACCATGTAGATGGACAACTGCCTTGTGCATGGTGATGAACCTATCATACAGTCTCTACATGACTGTCTCAAGGGTTGACGCTTCAGAAAATGTGGCTTTCTTCATCTCTGCTCTAGCGGATCTTGTTGATTGTTCCTCTCTCTACCTAGCTACTTGAAACTCCTTAGCCATGTGCTCGTTTTCTGCTATCAAGAACTTCACACTAGAGCCCATGGCTTCGGCATAAGCCTTTGTAGCATCAACTAAGGCAACTGGATGTCTTCGTACATCTGACACAATCACCTGTTCTTCAAAGTGCACAGGTGATGCATGCTCATGAGGGGTGTGCACGCTATGTGCTTGTACAACTCTCTACTGTGACTCATCAATGTCTATGTTGTACAGATCTGTTCCCGGATTATCCTGAAGGATAATGATATTCCCTTGTTCACCTGGGACTTTATCTGCTGTGAGAGTTGGTGAAGCCTATGGGGTGACCTCAGTTGCTTTTGGCATGAGTTCGATGTCCTGATCCTATTCTGGCTACTCTATCTCCATGTCCATGTGTTCCACTATTGGTTCATCCTGTAGAGCAAGTTCCTATACCTACTATTGCTCACCCTGTTCCTCATCTATTGTTGGTTCAGAGTCTTCAACTTGTATCGTTGTGGTTTGTGTTTTCTGTGCACCTTTCACTTCCTCCTGTTCCTATTCTTGTTCCTATTCATGTTGTGTGTCCTTCTCTCTTATGTGCATCTCTTATTATTCTTTCAGCTTCTATAGTACTTCCTTCAACTTCCTCTCTGCTTCTTCTAGTATTTTCTTCTACCTCTTTCTTTGCGCTATTCTCCTATCATGCTATCTCCTCTTTGCATCTATCTCCAAAGCTACTTTCTCCACAAGTGGGTCTTCCTTAAACTTGTAGCTTTTCTCTCTCTCTCTATGCTTTCGACAATGTTCCTCTTTCCTTTGCTTGCACAAGTTTGCTGCTTGCTTCTCCCTATGGTGTTGCTGCCTTGATTTCTTCTAGCCACTCTACTGCCATGCTAACTAGTTCATTGAGCCTAGAGGTGTTATAACAATATCTCCATGGGTCTTCCTTTGGCCATGACACACCCCGTGGATCCAAGAATAGTACACTCTTGCACAGTGGTCCCTGGATAATTCATGTGAATTGTACGGATTGAAACTCTTGTTGCCAAACTTAAAATTCTTGTGACATCTACTTCTTTCAAACTTTGGATCATGTTTAACCCAATTCGTAAAGGAAGCATAGGCCATGATGCCTTCTTCTTCTTCCTAACGAGATGTGATATGCAACCTCCTGCATGACCAACTTTTCTTTGGAAAAACTTGGCAACACATGAAGATTCTTCTACGCACTGTATATCCTGATGAAGGTGTATGTTGGGTTGTGTTATGTTCTTTCCACAACTAGCCCACGTAGTTAACTAGGGGGTTATGTGGGGGATGGAGCCCCCCCTTTGTTGTGCCAATTGCATAGTGGGGGGAGTCACAGGGGGTTTGAGGGGTGCAAGTTACCCCACTCTATGGGGTCCGGGGCAGCGCCCCAAATTTTTTTGGTCTTGGACCCTATGTTAGGTTGGGCGGACCTACCTATGGTTTTGTGCATGATTTTCTCACATGGTTTTGGACGTGATGGTTTTCAGTCCATGGTTTTGGACATGGTGGTTTTCAGTCCATGGTTTTGGATGCGATGGTTTTCGGTCCATGGTATTGGATGCTTAGGCATGTATAAATATGTATTGTAACATTGAAAGGAACATAATGAAAAATCAAGCTGGTAGTCCCGATTTTGGGATCCAGGGAAAAATATCTATGTATATGTGTTTTATGTGTTATGCTCTTGCATTGTTTATTTTCCATTCTTAGAATTCATATGCAGGTAATTTTTGTACAAGGTTAAAACCTACAGTGCCATTGTGTGAGGCATACCAATTTTAAATGTTTAACAATGCCTCCACTGCTGCATGGGACATGTAAGGTAGATCTTGTTCAAAGATCATCGTGTACATCAGGGCAATGAAGTGGTTAGATATTCTAAACATGACTCCTCGGTAGCTACAGCCTGAGAGAAACTTGCACTATATGTTCACAACATTCTTTGAAGGTTTCCATGCCCAACCCATGCCGAGAAATTGTTGACGGGAAGAGATTGCATTGAGCGGTAGGAAGACATGAAGGATCTTGCTTGCTGATCCTTGGGTGGACTACAGGAATTGGATACATTCACTTTTAGTTGGAGATCCAACATGTCAAACCAATTGAAAGGTTTTCCTTCACTTGCCAGCTGATCCAACATAGCAACCCAACTCTACGGGAAGGTCTCCATAATCCTTTGTCCATACAAACGACATGCCAAGATAACCAAGAACTGGTAAGATTTCCTGAGTGTCTTGGTCTTGTATATCTGGTTGGGTGTTGTCCTGAACTTTGTTTGATCTCTTACCCAATGCTTCAAGATGTCTCTTCTATTCGTGTTGTTGTTGGGGGTGTATAGCATTGCATCCATCCTGCTCGACGAAAGTGGCAAATGGTACATTTGTGGATAATTTTCTGTCCTAAAGGAAGCAAGCTCTAGTCAATTAACAGTTCTTAGTATCATCGTCTCAGGATCAATGTGTGATACAATCCAATGGATCATGTCTATACATGCAAATATAGGATACATGCATGCAACCTTGTACAATTCCTAACTTATGGATGTTTACATAGACTTGTCGGTCCTCTAGATTCTCCTCAAAGTTGTCTGCGAAAATAGTGTTGATGTATTTCCATGTGATATTGATGTCTTTGTCAATGAACAAGTGCGTGTCTCTGTAAATAGGCAAGCTCATAGACCCCTTCTCAACCACATCTCCAGTATTGCTTTTAACTGTGTCTTTTGATCCATCCTCTTGGAGGCCATGATACCTGTACTGCTGAGAAGCTGCTCAAAAACTTGTGGTACCTAGAGATAGAGAAGACACTTATGGCAAGACAATATCGGCTAAAAACATTAGGCATCTTGAGAATCAATTAGGCAACAAATTGGTGAATGCTAGGCAATAATGCGCATCATTGACTCTGGGAGGCTGGGACACTGTTAGCTGGAACTCCGCATTGCATAGTATCAACTACCAGTGAGGTTAATTGCCAACTGGAACTATGTAATGCGCAGTCCAGTGAGGCTAAATGCTGATTAAAACTGCGCAATGCATAGAATAGTGAGGCTGGGTTGCTGGATGGAACTGCACATTGTGTAGTTTCAGTGGACAGGGCTGGGCACTACCTCCTAGGATTGTGTAGAGCATAGATGGGAGCTAGTGTGGGTAGCCCCTGTTTAATTCCTAGAGGCAAGGTAGATCCTTGGCTTCTAGGAATGCGCAGAGCATGCTTGGAGAGATAAGATATGGGCCAAGACAACCTGAAACTGCCCAATGGCAACCTGAAAATGTGAAGGACTGAGTGTGTGTGAAATCTTGGTGCAGATATGAGTGAATAGACATTCATGCAATTCAAGAAAGTGCAAAAATCAGTCAAATGACAAAACCAAGAAGCTCATGAAGAGATTCACCGCAACGATGATTGTTAGTGCAGAAACAATGTTATGCATGTGACACTAAGGAAAGGTAGTCAAAAACTTGAAACAACACTTCTACAAGATAAAACACATTCAAACGCCAACGTTCATTTGAGGAAATAATACTCATACAAGCCAAAAAATAAAAGCGACAGAAAAAGCGGCAAAAGGCATGAAAATAAAAACTTACTTGGAAAATATGTGTCGACTGTGTTGAAGGTTCCTAGATGCCTCATGAATGCTAGAGCTCCAAGATCAAATGTGAAGAATGAGCTTTGAGTCATTGTTTAAGTAGATTTTGCGAAATTAGGGTTTATGATGCGTATGCCAAAAATATAGGAAAAAACAACACTTGGCGGGGAGTTTCTAAAGAAGATTTCGCATGTAACTCCGACTACTAAAAGTAGGTCCCTAAAATTTAGGGAATCTTTTTTGCTTTTTTATTTCTTCTTTTTTGGGAAAAGATGCTCGTCATGCAAGGAAGGATTGTGCAACTCTGGATGGAATCGGGCAACCTATTGGCACCTATGGCAGACAATCACTGAGGGAAACCTTTTGTGTTGTTTTTGGGTTGAGTGGCCTTGGTTGGTTGGCCAGCTCTACGAAATTGTCCACAACATTGATGTTGGTATTCTTTGCACATTTACAAAGAATAGTACAGTTGGTCTCGGCTACTTTGCACATTTCTGGAGAGCAGTGTAGGTTGGCTTACTCTGCGCAATTCTAGAGAGGAGTGTCGTCTCACTTTCTTTGCGCAATTTCCATAGCAAGGCTAGATGGACTGCTCTAAGAAATTTCTTAGTGCAGGGTAGCTGCTGGGCTGCTCTATGCAATTTCCAAGAGGAAGACATACCGCCTTTAGGATTGCACAATTTTTCTCGAGAGCAGATTGAGCGGATGTGAACCAAGTGCTAGGTCAGCTTGTGGTTAACCAACGAGACAAGTGAGTGAACACAAGTTGTTAAGTGATAAATGAAATCAAATAAACACAAGTACCTAATTAGTGCAGGATAATTCTATGATTTCCAGGAGGGAGGCTCCAAAAGAAAGTGAAGGGAAAATTTTGGAGGGTGGTTGTAGCCATTACATCAGGTTCCATGAAGGTTTCGGGTTGAGTTACTAATCCCTAGAACATATGGGTTGGGACAAATTCTTTGGAGCCTTGAAATATGTCAAGTTCCCTAGAGGTTGTGGGTTGAGTTACTAGTTCTTGGAGCTCTGGATAGTTTAGGTAGAGACAAATCTAATTCATGTTAGTGATTTCTGGACTGTATAGGTGAGATCACTATGTTTGAGGGTTGAGGTGGTTTGGCCACTGAAATGCCTTGTTGCTTATATTTTGGTTTAATCCTTATGATCCCACATTCATGCTTGGAATATGACACATGGGTGATTGGTTGAAAGAGAGATTTGGTTCCGCCTAATCTATGGTCGGGTGGTATGTGGAAGTCTTTGACTTGGTTGGAATTTTCATATGAGTTATTTTCCTATTGTGATCCATGACCACTTGTATTGGTTGTTATGGTGATCGTATTGCTGATTTTTTATAGTTTATAATATGGTTATATGCATGGTTTTATGATTTTCTCTATCTATGGATCTCTCGCATGATTTGATATGTTATTGGATGGTTAATGTATGCATGGGCTAGCAAGTGTTGTTGCAGCTAGCTTAAGAGGGAAAAGAGCATTCTTGGTAATTTTTAGATGAAGTTAAGAAGTTTATGATCATATATGCATTCATGACCTATAGATTATATGTTTACTATTTGTTTGATGAAATGTCTATCATGTATTAGGCATGTCTATCCCAAGATCTTGCTCAAGTTTTTTTATTGTTTACCATTGTTATCATCATTGTCATAATTCTAGAAAGTTACAGGAAATTCTAGGCATTTGTCGGGAGGATAGCCTAAGAAAGTGGCATAGATCTCATGATTGCATGCACTGAACTAGGAAATTTCAGTCATAATTACATGCAGGAAGGCTTAAGGGCACAGTTGGATCCTCATAACCATATGCATAGTGTGTCATGGGTGTGGTTAGGGACTAAACCTAGTGAAAAATAATTCTAGCCCAAGATCACCTTCGGTGGTTGGTAGGCTCCTTGGTGAGATGTAGTCTTTAAGGTGTCAGTATATTTCTAGTTTGTAGGCCCCATTTCCATAGCTGGAACTTCGAGGTTGGGTCATATTATAGTGACACTCAGCTCATGTTTACCCTAGAGAGATTGTAAAAGTGGGCAAATGTGGGAGGGGTAGTTACATATTCGTATAAGAGTGAGTTTTGTTCTCTTTGGATGATATTTGATACCACAAGGTGGTATTTGAGCGTCTGGGTCCAAACACTTATAATGGATGGGATAAATGCATATGGTTATGCATGCATGTTATTTTATATGTGTCTACTATGCATGCATTGTGATGGTTATGGTTATAGTACTTTGTGGTGGTAATTATTGTAGTTTCGTGTTATCATGCCTCATGTTCATATGTTGATGTCATTATGTATCTATATCGTGCTAATTTGGATTGACTATCTTTGCACAAGTCAAGATCCTTTCTTACCATTTTTGACGTCAGCACACATGATATCATGATTAGATAAATAAACCAATAATCAATTTTTATTAGTGATACTTCAACATCTATTTGTGTGCATGCATAAACATAAACATAATGTCATGTAATGTCTTCTTCAACATCATTGCACATGCATTAGTAACAAGAAAATCACCATCAAGTGTCATCTTTCCAACAAAATGCTAACATAATCTTGCATGCACTATCATATTCTTCCATAGGAAAGGTAACATAATAGATATTGTTCTTGTGCTTGCAAATGTATAACAAGCTTTCAAGAGAACTAGCCTAATAAGAAGTTTTCTTTGTTCCTACTATTATGATTTTTTTTCCTGAGGGATTAACACAAAAGATTTTATACATATGTATGTGAAGGCATGTTCTTTTCCAAAAATATTTTTTTCCACATGAGAGTTATTCACAATGGCTATTGATTTTAAAAATGCAAGCTCTATTCCAAACAAAGTTAACATAATAGTTATAATTTATTGCATGAAACTACTTGTCCTCTACAACAGAAAATGACATGATAGATTTTTATTATTGTATGTCAAACATATATTTCATTCCTAAGGAAACTAACTAAATCTTGCATGGAAAAGATACATTTATTTTCCAAGGGATCAAATGCATAACAATTATTCTTTCATGCATTAAAAGAGACATTTTATTCTTACCAAAATATATAGCCCACTAACTCTACATATTTTTCTCCCAAAATAAAGCTAATACCATAGATAATCCCGTTAGGTGTGCAAATTCATATTAATTTTCCTAAAAGAAAGCTAACACAATCAATATTATGTGATTTCACCTTCCTTTTCTCAAGAAATCTAATACTAAAATTATACTTTTCCATGCATGCAAGTGTATATGTTTCTCTAAAGTATATTCCAAATGAATCTTAACACATTAAAACATGCGATTACAAGTTTTCCTCTCCAATAATCTAATTCAATAATGCATATAAGGACATGTTTTTATCCTCTCTTCTTTTTGAAGGTTTCTAATACAAAAAATACTTCCTATCATATATATATATATATGTATATGTATATGTATATGCATATGTATATGCATATGTACATATACATATACATAAACATATACATATATATATTTCAATGAATTTAACAAACTACTTATTCTTTTTCCAAAAGTTAGCTAGCGACTAGCGAATATGCATGCAATACAAAATATTTTCCTATCATTAACACATTAGACAAATTTATAATAATTCCTCAAGAAATAGCATCAATAACATATCCTTCTCAAATAACATAACCAATTGACTTTTATACAATGGTTTTATGTGAACTCTTTCTCAAAAAAGTTACTTCTCTTTCTGCATGACTCAAGCTTCTCAAGCATGTATAATCACATATTCATTTCAAGTTGATCCAATATACTAGTTATTATTCCTATGCACATAAACACAAATTCTCTTTAAGAGTCCAATATTTATCTTTGAAACTTTAATGCATATGCATCACGAGAAAATCCTTGGTAATATTTTAAATTAAATCACATGATTCATTTTCAATAATTATCAACATAAATGTTCTTTTTTTTTGCACGTGAATAACTTATTTCTTTTCAAGAAATATCAACATAATTGTTCTGTTTTGGTGCATGTGAATAACTTATTTCTTTTCAAGAAATATGAAACTTAATAGTTATTTGTTTGTGCGTGCAATTAATTTATTTCCTTTCAATAGAATTAACATAATAGTTATCTCTATATGTACATAAACAACTATTCTTATCCGGCTAAAAAATCAAATGAAAGCACTCCGTTTTCTTTGTTTTTCCTGTTTTAGTCATCAAATTTGGACGTGGTTTCTGAACATCTAGAAAATATTTTTGAAAAATGAAAGAGCTTTTTGTTTGGAACCGGTTCATTAAAAAACAACTTCTCTCAACTTTTACTTATGTGTCACGGCTTGGAAGATTCGAATGAATCTTTGCAGCCCATTTTTCCAGATTTAAATATTAAATAATTTTATGTTCTAGTCATCTAACTTTGGAAATTGTTTTCAAGAAGAGTAAAATGAAATTTTGATATGAAAGAGGTTTTTATCGATAACGGGCTCATGTACAAAAACTGCTTTCCGTTTGTACACATCTATCACTGTTTGGGAGATAAAAAAGCATATTTGGACCATTTTTTCTAATAAATCATTCATTTCACACAATTATTTAGCCATCAAAATATTTTAAGAATTCAATGCACATGAATTATTTTAAGAATTCAATGAACAAAACACTTATTCCTCTTTGCAAAAGATTCCATGGAGGTTTTCAGACATAATCTTGACTCTTTATCATATGAAAATTTTCAAGCAAATAAATTCAATTCTGATTTCTTCATGAACCATATACAAACACAATAATAATTTTCAAAGAGCATAGTTACTTATCTTTTAATGCATGTTTGGAATTTCTCACTCCTGGCTTGATTCTACATTTAGTCTGCCATTCATTGTCGTATTTTCCCATAGGCTTACAATAAGTAGAATTAAAAAATACAATAGTTTTTTCTAAATCCTAAAAACATTCCATAAATCACCCATAAATCACTTCATAAATCATATTTTTCCTAAATATTAAAATCACTCTGTAAATCATCCATAAATCTCTCATGTTTTCTTTCAAGGTATATTTTCTCTTTCCTGATGGACAAAATATCACTTATCCATAGATTTTCTAAAACTATGACTCATTAGTTCTAAAACTCAAAAAATACCAACTTGGAAATAAAATTTATTTAGATAGAAGAATATAAATTATTTTCAATATTAAAAGTAAGAATTATTTCTTGTAATATCCTTATAATTAAGAATTAGAAGAATATTCTTCTTATAATATCAATATAAGAATTAATAATATTATACAACAACACTCATTTTACAATTTTTTGTATGGTAGTTTATGCCAGGGATATTACATTTCTTCATAATAGGGATATTTGGTACATCAAATATTCCACGGTGGACAGGACTCCGGTGGGCTTGCATACATAATGGAAAGGGGCATTGACGATTGGATTATTTGGGGACCACGTTATTGAGTGGGATGGATATATCAATTATCTACAAACAACGATCATTTTTTGTAACGTGGAGGATGACCAATTGACATGGAATGGCCTTATGGTTAAAGGATAACCTATTGTTAAAGACATATTCTTATTTGACTCAAGGATAAGCTGACACCATTCATTTTGGATGGTTTCAAGCACTTTGGAAGTGGGATATCCCTCTAAAATTGACATGTTTTGGGTGGATGGTGGTCCATGACATGATCCTTACATGGGGTAATCTACTAAAAAGAGGATATGTGGGGCCTGGGAGGTGCGCTTTATGGAAGGTATCCGTGCAGGCTACATGTCATCTATTTCTTCAATATCCATTTTCTTATGCAGCATGGGAGGAGGTTCTTAGTTTCTTGAGGATTTTCTCTGGGTGGGAAGGCTCCACAGTGGAATTTTTCTTGCAAGTATGGTTTAGGGATCAGAAGGAATATAGGGATCTCTGTCTTTACTTTTTTTGTGGCATATGTGGGGGGGGAGAAACACGTTGGTATTTGAGAAAAGGGATCTTGATGTGAGGGTGACTAGTATCATGATCTCCTCATTTTTCCTAGAGAAAGGTCTTATGACCATGGAGCAAAACACTGGGCACATTAGACTAAGGGATGTGTGGGATAATTTATCGGTAGGTTTCTTTGATGTGGCTGCATCAGCAGGGAAATGTGGAATTGGGATGATGATCTATTTGAGATTTGATGAATAATTTCCTTCAAATGACACATTGGTCACGACACAAATACTAGGGCGGAGATGTTGGCACTATGGGGCATCCTCTATTGTGCCACATGGATGGGGATTGAGGAGATCAATATTTTTGGTAATTCTAAGGTCATCATATACTAGCCTAATCAACGAGAAGCTCTAAATCATTTTGACCTATATCTCTCGTTGAATAGAGAAAAGTCTTTAATGTCTGCTTTTAATCGGGTCTCACTCTCACACATTTATATGGAACAAAATAGGTAGGAAAACATATTATTGAAGGAAGGGTGTTGCGTTGTTGGCTTGTTGGGGCCTGACCCAGGTTTGGAGTTAATTAGCCAAACAAATCCCTGAACTACTGGCCCTTTCGGCAATATTCCATGGAGCGCAGACTAAGGTCTCATCCAAAGTAGTATGGGGGGGTGCTGGAACCAGGTTTTCTGCACCCTTGGGATGTCTGAGGGGTTGTTTCAGTCCAACTGTTAGTCCCTTCACACAAGTTACTTTGCACACTTCCCTGGCCCTCGTGCCCTAATATATTCGCCTTCGTGTAGCCCTAATCAGGGTTGTGGGGCTTCCGCGCTACTAGAGCAGTGCTCTACACCTTTTCCCTAAGTCACACCCGAGATCTTACTTATCTTCTTACACCAATTACTTATCTTCGCATAAGTGGATGCCTTGTATTATATTTACTTATTCAACAACTTCATATGAGTTCACATAGTAAGTAAACAGTAAACTTTCAATTCATACCCAATAATACATAAAACAAGAAAAGATACACAGAAATATGGTAAAAGTTATCTTTATTAATTCTTCCCATGGTTACAGACTCGACCTGCCCTGCGCAGTCAGCTACAAGGGTCCATGCACTCAACTCCAGAGCCTTCTCCAACTCTACGACCCAAAGACATGATTTAAACTTGACTCAATGCTTCATCAATCCCTTAGACTCATCATGCTTCTATAGATAGATGTTCTTTCTACACTTAGAGCCTCGCTCTATTTATACAATTCCATGGTCCGCGAGCCATGGGTAGATCCTTCAAACCAACATTACATTAAAAAAACAAGGGCAGACAACCCTGTGACTCTATTATGACTTCGCGCTCCATGCCAACAAATCGTGGAGTCTTTATAATAGACTTGGTCAAAGCTTGGGCTTTAAGCCCCAAAACATGCCTTGTGGGGGATTCCACACCCAACAGGCCCCCAACACAAACATCATGACTCACCCTTGAGTCACTCTTTCAGTGTTGAGATCTTCGCCCGAAGACCCTCCAACTTTGCTTGAATAGCTGCAAGGTCGGTAGCACATTGAGCAGCTTCCTGTTGAATCTCCTGTACATGTTTTTCCAAGATCGCCATGTCGGAACTGCTTCCCTGGACCTGTTCCTGCATCCCCTGCATTTCCGCGAGCTTTCCTTCAATTATTGCTATAATGATTAAGGCCTCGTCGATCGAAGGATGAATGCACACCTTCAAAAATGCTTCTCTGTGCTGTGCTGCGTCCACTTGCTCTTTCAACGCTTTCGCCTACTGCATCTGTGCGAGCCTCTAGGTAAGGGCCACCATTTGCGTGGTCCCTTTGACTCTGTCATACTACCACTGGAGCTCACGCACCTCTATCTCTAAGCGTTGGATGTTAAGATCCTCCTACAGATTAGTGAGGACCTTAAATGACTCCTCCAACATTTTGGCGTAGTCCGTTACTGCACTATTGATCTCTTCCATCCCCAATGTAATAGCAATGGTACGTTGTTCTCTGACTTCTAGGGGGGTGGGCGGCCGCGCCATAAACGACAACTCTGCTATCTGAAGGTTCAGATCCATTTGAACCTTGGTCGTTTCTTCTCACGCCTCGCACACCCCTACTACTAGTCTGTGGATGCACACCTTTGCTGGTGTGTCTATTGGTATGGGTAACTCAGGGACCATCTGATAAGCTTCTTCTAGTACCTGTACCATCTACCTGTTCTGCGACACCATTTCGTCGCACTGCAAGCTCAACTACTCCATGTTGATATTTTTCTTGCTTATCTCTTGCAATGCGCAACTCTCCCTAGCCCATAGTTTTACAGTAATCCCATCCTGCAACACATAGAGCGCTCCCACGAGAGCGTAGCCATGTTGATCCATAGCCCTTTTAGTGCACTAATTGTAGGCCTATCGGCCTCATTTGTTGTAATAAGTGCCCCCTCTAGTAGCACTATGGTGTTGGTTGTCCAAGTGTGTAGCATTTTCTCGACTGCAGCTGTCCCTATTACGAGGTTGGTCAAAAGGGTGCCAGCCTGAGGAGTGCACACCTGCAACTCCTGAATTTGCACTCTAAGGGCCCCAAACACAATCTGATTCTCCTCTGCGAAATTCTAGAGGGCCTTTGTGGTGACATCGCGCACTGTTTCACCTATGTCATGTAAATCACCCTCAGTAAGAGTGATTGGGTCGATCAACAGTTTGGATGCTTTCACTTTTTGCACGGCCTCGTCCATTTTCTCGCGCGCTGGTGCTTCAGTAGTGTTGACGTTGTTTATGGGTCCGCGATGCCCTCTTCTTCCTTTGTCTCCATCTCTTTCTACTGCCCATGCGAAGGTGACTTCTGGCCCTTACGTGCCTTCTCGGTTACCTCTTGTGTTGCTCCTGCTTCGACCTTTTTTTGTTATATTGCTATTTGCGCAGCATCCTGTGCCTCTTGTGCTTTTGCTACTGTGGCTTCCTACCTTCTCTTCCCTGCTAACTATGCCATGCATAGTTTGGCCTCCTCTTTCTTCTTCTGCGCAATAGACTTCTCTACTGCCATGATGTCTAGGGCGCGCCACTCTGGTGACCATGTCTCCAGTACATCAAAAATTACATCATCGATGGCTATGAAGGGTAGCTCGCTCCATTTCTTGGCTGGGTCATTGCGCGCTCTGATATATATGTTGTGGAAGTCCACTTTAAAATCCGCAAAACTTTGCAGGCTGTTGTAGATAGTGGGTGATAACCGCGACTTGCGATTAATTCCCATTCTGATGTTCATCTGCATGAACACCCAGAATATCTCGCTGTTGCAGATCTGGTTCGTATCTTTCATGGCCCATAGTGAAGTGTACTTCGCGGCCTCTGATAGATCCCTGTCAATTGTGGGGAACTGGTTGTCCTCCGGCAGTTTCCTTGCCACCAGCACTATGGATAGCAGAAGCCATGCATAGTGGAACGTTTTTCCTTGTTCCTCGGCCTCACGGCAATTTTCTAGGAACACTTTACATAAGAACTTAGACCAGATAAACTAGAACCCTTCCAAACACTTCTTAGCAAGTGCCACCAGTGGCGCGAGTACCTCGTCTGTGTGACACTTGTGCATAACTTTACTCACCAGTATCTGAGTCGCCACCCTAACTACTTTATTGTTGATACTGGAGATCGTGTAGCCTTGCTTCTTCTTCTATAGCTTGTATTCCTTCTTCATGGACTCTGCGATGGCCAAATCACTGCTCTTCCCCTCTAAGATATTTGTGGGGTCCTCTCCTTTTCATGGAAGCCGAGTAATGCGATGGATTAAGTGGTCCATGATGGGGATGGGATCCTCTAGCCACAAACACCCACCATGCACCAGGCAGAGCAACTGCTTGATGACGAAGATCGTCACTCGGGCACGGTGGAAATGTGGCACCTAGAGTAACTTTAATATCCTTGCCTTTTCCACTCCACGTGACCACTTTCGTGGCTCTAATTTGATAACCCCCGCCACAGTGTTCTACATGGGCTTCATGAGTTGTGGGGTCTCTAGATGAGGGAACTTCTCATGGTCAGCGAGATCCCAATCTTAAAATTTCAAGCTCGGAACCCATCCTAGGTGCGTGCCCTCAAATATGATGTTGTCTGGGAAGAGTGGAGTCTGGAGAGAGCTCTTGCTCTCGTCGAGGTCCTTGGCCTCTTTTGCCTTCCCCTTCTATGGATGGATATATGCAGGTAGCTTGGTTGAAGGATGTGTATGCTTGGTTTCTTCCTCCATGCCCTCGTCCTCATCTTCTTCAATTATGAGGTCCTCCAGGTCTTCCTCCTCCTCGTCGGTTTCCAAGTTAAGTGCTTTCCCCTTCTCCTCCATCATTAATCTGGTGTGCAACAAGTTGTGCGGGGAAACATGCACCAAAATCATTGGTTGTTTATCCTTCTTTGGCCTCGGTGTGTGTGGTGATTTAGGGATTTCTTCCACAATCCCGACACCTTTAAGGGCGTCTTCCACGGTCAAGGCCTGCGTGACCTCTTTGGTGGTCATCTCTATAATTTCCCTAGCTTCTTCTGATGCGGCCGTCTTGCTGGTCCATAAATCTCTCAATTGCTCAACCAGAGGCTCAATCAATGCTCTGCGTATCGAAAATAGGTCTTGGCTCAGAATACGCGAGGTATATGAAAACTCAATTCGCAAATGACTAAGTGTTGTTTACTGGGAAACCCTTTGTAATTTATAGCGTCTTTTGAATTTGAATTCGATCCTTCCCCCCAAATCTAGTTCATTAATGCTCCCTTGGCAGCATATTTTCCCAAATCTTGCCCATAAATTGTGTCTTAAATGCCTGCTGCCCACTCCATTTGGTCTCAAGTCGAGCATCACATCATGAATAGTGACTCCAAAGGTCACTTTCTAGTCAACCTGAATGGCAACGCAACTCCCCTTGAGCGGTCGCAGACCTTGTGACCCTTTACTCCTACCTGCATCTCTAACATCATGTAGCTCCTGGGTAGAGTAGTTTATAGTCTTGTGCCTCCTTTCAACTGCCTAGAACACTAAGACTGTACTTCCCACAGATAGTTAGGTGGTCGTGCCACCTGTATAGGGTTTCATCTGGTCATCCATCACTTTTCCTGGAAAATACCTAACTTTTATTGTTACTAGCTGCGTTGTGCACTTTATCATCTGTAGCGTGCTACCATGCTTGATCCATTTAGTAATATGTGTTCCGATCCAAGGCATCAGGCTGATCAACTCTTGGTGGTAGTCCCCAAATTCGTGAAGGGAATTGTGCGCACCCTGTTTTATCACCCTAGTCTTCATATCGAGAAAATCTGCCTTTATCTCGTCCTCAAGCTTCTTGACTTCTGCTTCTACCAAAGTGCTTTTCTCCCTTAATCGCTGATGAGCCCCAAATTGGGTAACTTATTGGGCTCATTTGGCCTAATTATCCTTGTTCAATCCTTCATTTTTCATAGCTTATGCATTATTTTTTAGTATGTTTATGTCATTTGTACGAATAAGGGTAGTCACTCTTCCTAGGTGGCTAACACGTGCTTATTTCAGGTTTTTTGACAGATGTTGGAGCAAAACCGAGCAATCATGGGCTAGAAGACAACCAAGCTTGAGGTGAGGATTCGTAGGGGGATTGATTATGACATTAAATAGCCCTTCCTTGGGATCGTCACCCCCAAACTCCGAGCTTAAAGGCCACCAAAAACGGATCTTGAAGGCAGCCAAGTAGATTTTGGAAAAAGGACTGTCTACTCACAGTCTGGACAGCCAAGTCCCATAGATTTAGGAGGCCAGCTAGGGTCCTCATGGTGTATAAATGATAACACCTCAGCCTTCGTAAGGGAATTTTGAAACCATTGCATATTTTGCACTACAATTTTGTCAGCTTTAGCTTGTTCTCTTGTAGCCATTTTGGCATAACGTTTGACTTATGACTATTTTTTTATAATGATAAGAAGTCCAATTTTATATCAACTTTGAGTTTTCTATAGGAGCCGTAGTTCTCAGGGTTGGGCCCAACCTGAGAGCCTAGGGTCTCCTTTATGTACTGTTATCTTTCCTTTATGCATCATTGTTTTCCTTTTATGCATTTGCAAACGTATTTCTGTTAGGCAGATTTGGTTGTGTTGATTAACCACGTCACTGTTTATGAATAGAATTGCTTCAGATTTTTAGAATAGATTAGTAGGATACTAACAGGGAAAAAAAGCTCCAGAAAAGGGTCAGCAACACTTTCGGTTTCACCTCTTCCTTATTGGATCAGGGGCTGGAATTGAAGTAACCGTACTATCCCAACAAAAACACTAGTTTTCTTTACCATGCAATCCTTAGTGTACTGTTTCCATTTGCAGAAGTTGGTGATGTGTTCAGATCTCTGAAATTTTTCATTGCATAGTTGATATATATGGTTCTCGTTCAAATAAAGCTGTTGTTCATTCACGTTATTGTTAGTTAGATTAGATTAGCTAGGATTTTGATTACTTGCAAGACTTTGTTGATTCATTTGAATATACACAGTGCAGGGCATCTTTTTACCACGCTTTCATCCACCTAAGCTTCATCAGAGCCATCTATTCCGTCTCCTAGATAGGTTCCTCGTCTCACAT
>APFE030765104.1:0-14934 GCA_000404065.3 Pinus taeda
CCCCCCCCGGCAAGGGATCGGGGGCAGCACCCCTGAAGCTAAAAATAGATGTAAAATTGGCTTGTAAAAATGTTGTAATTTCATAGTCGATCTAGGTTGTTCATTAGGCGGAGATCTGACAGTAGAAGTTATGTCTAATTTAGGTTTTTTTTGCCCTAGAAGGCAACCCCTCACTATATATGAGGGAATTGTATTACATTTATGTAAATTTGTATTCTGAGTGAGAAAGAGAGAGGATATTTTGTGAGAGAAAATAGGGTATTATAGCGGATCTGTTGTAGGTTGTATCTCTTCAGTTTGTTGGAAAATATAAAAGGAAGGGTTGGCTGTTTCTCCGTGGACGTAGCCGAAATTGGGTGAACCACGTATTTATGTGTCTCTCTTGTTTTATGTGTTTTCTATGTTTATATTTATGTAGTATATTTTATGTGTTCCATTGCTCTGTAATATATAATTTTCTAGCATATTGAGGGAAGCTCAATATTCGGTACCTAGAAACTACAAATTCAAGACATAGACATCTCGAGATTGAAAGCTGGTAGTGAAAAAAGATAACGTGAAGGTCAAAATAAAATCACTTTTATGAAGAAGTTATAATCATCTTGAAGTTTGGGAAGGCTCAATGTAATTCCTTTATATCAAAGAAGATAGTGATGAGCAAGAAGATTGGCCTGAAACCTCACAAGATCAAAGAGAGAAGTTGTCTCTGTGATACCTTGAAATGAAGAAAGCTCGATGATATAGAGGAAAAAGGGAGTCATGAAGCTATGCAAAAATGTTATCTGATACTCTTATGAAGACAAGATGTAAGGCTTGTGATGATGACTTCCAAAATAGAAATGAATTTTGGATCTTTTCTAGTTTTGAGGTGAGTAACCAAGTCTCCTTGTATAGGAGCAAGGTTATATTCTCAAGATTAAGGGAGAATAGGGGTTCCCTCTCTAGTTGAGAGGGAGTGATGTTGGATATCGTAGTTGCATTATCCTCTTTAGGTGAAGAAGAGAGAATTACATAGTATTGGATGACAAAATTTGGTTTCCTTGATGATATAACATTTAAGAAAGGAAAGGTACCAACAATCTTTGAGGATGGGGCAATATCCGAGAGAAGAGTGGTCGAAGAGGATTGATATTCTTTGAGGATTCAGGATTGGAGATACAACATTAGAATAGTCCTAAAAGGACATACCTTGTAGACATTTCGATGGAGTGAATACCTTGTAGAGGTAGTGCAGTATCACACATAGAGCCTCTTAGCATAATTGTCTTAATTAAAGTATATCATGGACTGTCATCAAGATAGAAAATAAGTACTAGAATGAGAGAAGATTTTGCCGACCAGGAGAGGTAAATAGAAACCTAATGGTTTGACTATCAAACCATTAGGTTTCTATTTATCTGTCCTGGTCGGTAAAATCTTCTCTCAGTCTATTACTCATCTTCTATCCTAATGATGGATCCCCTTTGGGGTTCGAAACGTCGATCTAATGAAAAAAGTACTGTGGATAATCCGGGTCATAATTTTCCAAGAAATAACCACAAAAGTTTAAAATTCAACATAAAGTATATATTGTCTAGTTAAGCCTCAAGGACAATGTTGGTCATGATAATGATGCTTACAATATGGCTTATCAATCCAAATCTGCTTGTGAGAACTCTTTAGTTTTAGATATGGTGTTGTACTAGTTGTACAATTATGCATTTCTCCCTAGTTAGGAGAGAATGTTGAGAAATGTAACTAGTTACAATTTTCATAATTGTTGTACTCATTTAAATATGTATCCTATGTGAAAAACACAAAAAGAAGAAAGAAAGTTATTATTATCTAAGCATGGATTTCATGCTCATTATATATGGTATTCTAGGCAAAATCATTTTCTTCGTGCTTCTAGGGTTTTTTAGGTCTTAGGATTTATTAGCATGAGCCAATGGAGTCAAAATCATGTTGATAAGACCCTTCAGGGAAATTTTTAATTGTAAAAAGATTTTTTTTTAGTATAGAAAGTAATTGAATATACAAGAGTACAATTCATCCTTGGGGATCATCAAGTCATCCTAAAGGATGGAATTTGACCCCTTGAGAAGGTGATATAAAGGAGCAGTTCAATTTCATTTGACATACAGTCGCAGACAATTTCGATCTATAGTTGGGTATCTGCAAGAAAGAGAGCGAAAGTCATGGAGAAGGAAGAAAGACAAAATTTATTGGCTTTTGGCCTTATCACTCTCACACGTGTGAAATTATAGGGTTAATGGGCTATAGAAAGAGGGTGAATTTGCAGGACTGATCCGCAATAGGACGAAGTGCATCATCTTGTAGCATAGGGGAAAGAAACTATGTCTAGACCTCGCTGACCTTACGAAGAGTTGTCTTGCTCTTGGAAAGTCCCACGGAGAGGTTGATCTAGGGTTTCCTCAGGAGATGCAAGGCTGAAATTGTAGGGTCAAATTTGTAGATTTAGTAGTAGTATTGTAGCTAGAAAGTCGAAGTTGTAGTATGTAGTAGTTTGGTGTATATTCAAGGAAGGAATTGAAGAAGGGATTATTTGGTATTGGGAGAAGAACTTGGTATAGAGATAGGGTCTTTATATCTCATTTGAAGAAGATTCTAAGAAGAGAAGATATTTTGGGTTTTCACTTAGATGGGTGGTGCCTTTGCTGAGAGCCATATCTTTATAATCTTTTGTTGTTGTTATTTTTCTTGATATTGTTTGATGAAAGATATAACTAAATAAGATAAAGAAGATAAATAAATATTCACGAGCACTATCAAGTGGAAGTAAAATAAGATATAATAGTTTTCGCTTTACATTTTCTAACAAACAGGTTAGCCCATTGCATCTCAATGTTGTCTAGGGAAGAGTCCAGAAGAAAGGGGTTGCATTCTAGGCAAAAGGAAAGAAATTTAAGGGCCATATATATGGATGAGAGGGATATTCCTTTGAAGAATTTTGAATTTTTAGCAAGCCAAATTTTCCAGCATGTCAATTTAGGTAAGGAAATCCAAGCAAATTTGAAGGAAGTTTTGGTTTGAAGGTAGCCCTGATAGTGGTGATGTTAGGAGGAGAAGAGGTCCTGCAATTTGGATGGCCAATGAACACAATGACTCAGAGTACCTATATTTTTTGACCAAACAAATTTATTATAAGAACAATATAGAAATAAATGGGCGATAAATTCCTCATGGTTTTCACACAAAGAGCCTCTCGAAGGGCCATGGATACCTTTCTTCTTGAGCTTCTCTGTTGTGATAATTTTTTTATGGAGTATCTAGTAGAAAATATTAATTTTTAGAAGAGAATTAGGCTTACAAATCTTCCCCCAAAGGGAGGATTTTGGGGGACTATGAGATCAAAAGAGGATATCAATATAGCCTTCTTTAATAAAGTAGGAGGAAGTCTTCCATATAGTTTTTTCATGAGAGTGTTGATTGATAGGAGCACATCTGACTAGAGTTATTCATAAGTTCTCTCGCAGGGGATATTGAGATAAACCGATATACCCCCCTAATTCTAGTTCTTCCAATTACCCTCTTCGTTCCATATTGAGAGTTGGCCTAAAGAATGTATCCCCATCCATTGAAAATAAGCCATGAGAGATTTTAGATTTGCCAGAGCCGCTAGAGGAGGGTGTGAGAGAATAGAGTCTTCCCACAACTTGATGTTATATCTATTTCTAGGAATCCAATTTTAATGGTTTTTTATTTAAGAAGGGTACATAAGATCAACTTCCAAAAATGGGAGCAATTGTAGAATGGTTGGTCCCCCTTAGCTTGTTGTTGATACTTTTTCTTCAATATTAGACCCACCAAGATTAGGGTTGAGCTTTTAATTTCCAATAAAACATAGAACCAAAAGTATTATTCATCAGGGAAGGGTCCCAGATTCCCAAGCCACTATGGGATTTGGGTGCTCGAATGGTATCCCACTTGATCAAGGAGAATTTTTTCATGGAAGACTTCCTCCCTTCCAACAGGAAATTATGAATTTGGATTCCTAGGAAATGTGGAATATACTTGGGAACCAGGAGTGCAAAGAATTGAAATAAGGGGATGGTAGAGAAACCAGTATAAAAAACTCAGGTTAAAATTTCATGTAATAAAGTTAATATTGGAAAAATAAGACCAAGGTCACGAGACACATATTCCAAGCTTAATGTTGGGGAAGATATCCTAGTGGGCATCACTTGTTATTTGTTATGACTAAGGGGAAATTGGAAAAGGAAATGGAAAAGGCTTTGAAAAAGAAAAGAGGCATTTATTCGAATTTTATTTATGAAAATAATGGAAAATAGGAGAAAAGGAAGGTGAAAGGTCATACGTTGTATGTGAGGAGGAAATTGAAGGAAAATCGAGGAAAAATGAAGAAATTAGAGGCATCAATAATAAAAAGGCATCAGAGAATTAGTTCACAACTTTTCTCGGGATTTTTTTCAGCTGAGTTTGGAATTAGTTTCAGAGAGGAGAAGAGCACCAAGAGGAGAAAGAAAGAAAGCAAGAAAAGGAAGGTTAAGAAAGCAAAGGAAAGCAAGGATCAAGCAAGGAAAGGTTGGATCAAGTGGCTTCAATTAGAATACTTGCAGGTAATAGGTTTCATGTATGATTTCCTAGCTAGTTTTGACATGGATGGTATATGCATATGTGTATTTGGTCCATTTGTTGTCATTGGCATGGGTTTTGTTAGACTTCAATAGTGGTTTTAGTCGTACCTTTCCATTTATGGATTGCCATGATGTGATGGGATCCATTATTAGGGAGATTTGGATTCCCAAAAGGTTTTAGATTCGAGTGAGGTGGTCTCAGGAAAATCCCAAGGGTTTGGGGTGGAGATGGTTTTCTCCGAGAAGCCCTCAAGAGGTGCATTAAGAATGAAAAATCCTCAAGGGATGGTGAAGGAATCATCAGGCATCAAAGATTGTTTTGGTTTTGTGATCTCAGAACCAATTTAGGTGAGATCATGATATTGTGAGGGTGGAGGTGGTTTAAACTCTAAATTCCCTTGGTTTTTTATGGACTGGTTTATCCCATGAGATCCCACATTCATTATTTGAATATGGCATGAGGGTGATTGGCTAAAATAGAGGTTCGGTTTAGCTTAATTTATGGTTTGGTGGTATGTGGAAGTCCTTGACTTGGTTGGCTTTTGCATATGATTGATAAGATCTCTTTTCCATTGTAATTCATGAGTAATTCTACCCATTATTATGTGGCTTTAATGGTTGTTCTATCATTGTTATTTATCTAGTTATAGGCTGGCTATAAGCATGGTTTTATGACAGATTCAAGTTATGGCTCTTATCATACTTTTACCTATAAATGAATGGATAATGAATGCATGACCGAATAAATATTATTGCAACTATTGTGAGAGGGAATTAGACCTTCTTGATGTTTCTCAGATAAGTTTCATATCTCTATGTTCAAATGTGCATTCATGGCCTGTGGATTTCATGTTCACGATGTCTCTATCGGAATGATTGTCATGGTTAGACCAAGTAAGGTCAATTCCTTGAATAAGTTTTGTGTGAAAGGATTTTTCCTAGTTTCATTCATTGTTCTAGGAAGTTTCATGAAGTTCTGGGCAGTGGTTTGGATACTAGCCTAAAAAGGTGGCTTAAATCTCACAGTTGCTCTAATTGAACTGTATGAGAAAATCTGCGGTCGCATGGAGGCCTTGTTGTGGGAAAAATTGGAGGGTTACAGTCACATGGAGGGCTTTCCATGGGAGTGACTGGGGGTTTATTTTAGTGAAAAAGAAACTTAACTCATGGGTTGGGCACCTAGAGTGGTTGGTTAGACCCTGGGGGTCTTGTAGCTCCTAAGGAAGGTAAATAAAGTTTTGTTTTGTTGGATCCATTTCCCTAAGGTTATCTAGGAGGTTAAATCATTTCATAGTATCCCTCAACTCATGTTTACCCTGGTAGGCTGGTTAAAATGGGTAGATATGGGAGGAGGTGTTACAATTGCTTTGGTTAGAACTACTCAGCCTGCCAAGTTGAACCACCTTACTCCTTAATTTTCCATTTTTGAGCTGAATTTGCATAAGATTTTTTGCCACAAGATTGGAGTGGTTTTCCTTAACCAAATTGGGATCCCGAGATACTTAAACACCTTCCAATCAACCACTAGCCTGAAGCCTAACACTTCCTTTATTTTCTTTTTCCACACTAAGCTAGCATTCCATGTGAAAACATGGGAATTTACTTCATTCACCAGGCCTCCAAAGGCTACAAAAATTGGCCCAAAATAACTTTATATAGCATTACAATCACCATTGAGCCCCCCCAAGAAGGATGGCATCACCTAAAAACTAACCATGGTTAATGCTATTTATACCTGTAGAGAGTCTTATCCCCGATAATTGATCCATTCTTTCATGCTCCAATCTCCCACTCAAGGAGTCATCCATTATAATGTATATGAATGGTGAAAGAGGGAAACCCTGCCTTAGGCCCTTGCGGGGTTTAAAGAAGTTGGCTCCTTGACCATTTATGAGGGGGGGAATCCAGGGAAAGATGATACACATAACCACTCATTTAACAAAAATTTCATAAAATCACATCTTCTTCATGAAATTAAAGAGAAAAATATGCGTGACTCTATCAAATGCATTGACAATATTAATTTTTACTACCATAGCCTGATCCGCTCTGTGTTGACTAGAGTCCACAACTTCCTAAATCATAATTATATTATCAAATATTTTCTTCCAAGGGATGAAGCCACCGTTGATTTTTGAAAATGATATGGGACAAGATTTTCTTAAGTTGCATGGCCAGAAGCTTGGAAATGATCTTGTATGAAACATTGCAAAGAGAGAGTGAAAAAATGATCAAAGGAGAATGGGTTGGTTTCTTTGGGGATCAGGGCCAAAAAGGAAGATTTAATGCCACCCCCCATACAGGACTACTTGAGTGAATATCCAATCATCCTGATAAGGTCTCTATGAATTACTTCCTAAAAGCGCTGGTAGAAATGTGCATGGAAGCCATCGGGGCCAGGGGCTTTATCAAGGTGAAATGAAAATACCACACAACTAATTTTATCATTTAAAGGAGGGACTATAGGAAGGTAATTCAATTCCTCGGTGATGAACACAGGGACATGCACCAACATGTTAGAATCATTTGCCTCCTCAACATTATCATCAGTGTGATACATGGTGTTGAAGTGGGTTGTAGCAACTTCTTGGATTTGGTTGAAGTCCTGGTTGTTTAGCACTTAGAATTTGATTTCCAAGATGTTACTATTCCTGCTCTCTATTTTTATCTTGTTTGTGGAATAACTTAGTGTTCTTGTATCCCAGTTTTAGCATATACTTCTATATTTTAGTCTCCAATTATCTTCCTCTTGTTTTAGCTTCTAATGGTAAGACTTGAAGATATTTACTTCTTGGTGTAACAGATCGTCAGTGACCCTCTCAGTTCCATTTGAGATTGAATATTCTCACCTACCTCTCCAAGCCTTAAATTGACTCTTGATTTCTTGATTTCCCCTTCTTGAGCCATTGTTTGATATCATGCTTGCGATGTTTTATTTTAGATTCCAAAATAAAAATGAGGCTACCATCCACCCACTATGCCTAGGAGGAGGTGACCAATTGAGGAAAGTGGGGATAATGGAGCTATAATGTAGATTACCTGAAATAAATTGGACCATAGTTTAGAGGGGGCTAGCTTTAAAAAAAAATAGGGCAATGATCGGAACTGTTCTAGGGAAGGATGAAAGAATCAAGTACAATATTCAAGGAGAGAAAACTATTAGAGGCCATGATGCAATCTAGATGGGGAACAATGTGTCCTAGCCTGGACCTCTTATTGTTCGAGGTGTAATGAAAGCAGAGAACTTATAATATCTTACAAATTCTCTTGGAAGGGGTATCTAATCAACGACCCATCCCTCTTCTCCTTTTGATGAATAATTGTGTTAAAATCCCCACCTATGATACAATTTATATCGAGAGGAGATTCCTTTAAGTCCAAAAAATACTTCCAACGCTCTTGCTTCTCCCAGAAATATACAGACATGTATAATTTTATCACATTACATATCTTATTTGAATCCAAAAGTTTGAAAGAAATGGCTATCGAGTGCAATTTTGTCTTGATTCTTAGATGTTTAATCTGATCCAGATCCCACAACATGCGCAAACCTCTTGAGGTTCCCCGGGAGCTGACCAAGAGGAGATTTCTCTTGTTCCAAATCCTATTCTGCTTGGCTAAGATTCTTTCTTCATCTAATTTTATCTCCTAGAAGAGGGTTATGGCTAGATTTTCCTTAGCAATCATGACTTTGCTTTTTTAATCCTCTTTTCTAATCATAATCCTCTACATCTCCATGAGACTAATCATTATTTACTCTTGAAGTGTGATGGCCTTTTAGATGGGCTTACTATTGCTTCGTTTTTTCTCATCTTGTGCTCAGCCATAAATCAAAATTATTTTAATATGTAAATAATATTTTATTAAATTTATTTATTTATTTTTAGTTAATTAAAAATAATTAGATTATTAAAGTAAATTGTTTAATTTAATTTTAATTAATTGATAATTTAATTATTTTTAATTATAATTTTGATTGTAAATATATTTAAAATTAATTACGCCGTAAGGTGTTTCCCTCTGAAATCAACTTCCCTCATTCTCTACCTGTAATTTTGTGCACCACAGGATTAGATGTTAGACGATTAAACAAATTTCAACCGTTAGATCAATGGCAAGGGGAAGAGACACGGGCGCAGCTGTCGGCCTTGGAGCGAGCGGACGCATCTTCAAGGGAGTAAATTTGGAATTTGAAGGTCTTCCTCTGAATCATTCTGTTCATGCCACACCTTAAACTCCAAACCTTAAACCATGAACCTTAAATTTCGATCAAGGAATGAAGGCGTACCAGAATGCCGGACCCCGGTATTTTGAAGGATGCAAACACTGGGTCGACGGATGGTAGGAGACGAGATTGATTACAGCGTCATTCCTGTAACCTTGGAACCGGCAATCGAAGTGGAGAAGTGAAGTGGTCCCAGGCTTTGTAATGCAGACTTTCATCAACACGGCCCTGGGAAGAATTTCACCTGCGTCGTTCTCCTCAGAAGAATTGGAATCAAGCAATGCAGTTATGGCGATTTCCTCCTACTCATACGATCTCCGCAAAACCACGTCCTGCGAGTCGGGCGCGTCCCAATCCAAAACAAAGGGCCCTAATAACCTCCTATCGGCCGCCTCTTCCTGCGTTCATTCATCCACCAAAGCCTGCTCACAAATCAATCTATAATAGATATTCAGGGGGTTTTCTCTCTATGTTGGGGTATGTAAACTACACTTACCCATCCAATCTGACGGGATGCCTCGTAAGCGATCTCGGATTGCAACAAGCAGAAATTGGTCCCCTGCTTCTGCTCGTTTATTGGTTGCGAAAGTGCTGCTGTTTCTCTTGTAATGTATGAAGAAATTTGATGACAATGCTGGCCATGTTTGTATTGCCTTTGGATTTGAAGTGAAGGATGTTGGATTTGGATTTCCAGAACCTTAGAGAGCTGCGCCAGCTAGATTTGCATTCGAATAAGCTTAGCGGTCCCATTGACAGTGGTCTCATGCTGTTGCAGTCTGCGGAATACATTGATTTTAGCAACAACGAGCTCTCTGGACCCTTGCCTTCTATGTGGCCGATTGTGTCCGGCCTTATATACTCGCTTCAGCATCTCAATCTCAGTAGCAATCAGCTCAACGGAAGCTTGGCTTATAACGGCGCAATTGCTTTTGAAAATTTGAAGGTTCTCGATATCAGCAACAATCGGTTCTCGGGACAACTTCCGTCTTTCAACTTTATTTACAGCCTCGAGATCTTGCGCCTTAGCAATAACGAGTTTTCTGGACCTTTACCGGGTGCGCTTTTTATGGAAGGTTCTTTGGTCTTGAGTGAACTGGATCTCAGCCACAACAATCTTTCGGGTACTTTCTTTGTGCAGCCATGTTTTGGATTTTTCTTGTATTGTTTGTAATATTGATTTAGAGCAGCTTCACATAGACCTGTATATCCAAGTATTGTATCAAGGCAGAATTTTTGAATTAAGTCATTAGGTGCATTACGCTAAGAAAAAGAAAACAGCTCAAGAATTTAGTCAAATTTATAATTACTTAGCTTAACAAATTGCTTGAGAGATCCCAGTGTAATTTGATTTTTGAAATGGTAGACTCGAGGTGGACATTCAATTTTACTTTTAATTTTAATATCAATTGCCACTGGTTGCCACAAATTTCCAACAGCATTATAAAAACTGCAAAGATGAAAAGGCATTGGGAAGCTGAATTAAGTGTTAAAAGAGTCGGTAATTTAATAATATCCGTGAGAATGATAAAAGAAATAAACGACTACAATGGAGTGCTGAAACAGATATCATCAAACCCTAGAGAGCCCAATGGGCAAAAAGAACAAGGGTTCGAAGGACAATGAAGAAGCTCGATATCAACATGGCTATCAATTGTTAATCTTCTAACATCCAAGGTCAAGAAGAAGTGTGTAATGCAATTCTTCCCATCCATTGGTTTTATATATTGAAGTCTACACAGCCTATCTGACCTGATATTGGAGTTTTGTTCTAGATGCCTCTTGTGTTTGGAATCATCAAAATGTTGCAAGTAAGAAGTAAAGAGTCTGGAGTTAGAGGTGCAGATAGATCTGCCTCGGAGAAGTTTCCGGCCGGTCATAAAGACAGGGCATTGAAGGATGAAATGGTCTTCTAAGGTTCCGACATACAGAACCTGCAAATGCGAGTCCATATTTATTGGGTACCCACTTTCTCTCCATATCTTGGGAGTTTGCTGCTCTGCCCTTGGTGCATAAATCCTACATGGTCCTGTTAAGACATGGCATATTCCAAGTCATCCCTCTCTAAAATCAAATCCAATCTCTCAAGGGAGAGGGTCAAATTAATTAAAAAAAACCCTGTTAGTGTGTTGTCTCATTATTCTTATCATAATTTCTCGACCCAAAGCATAAAAGGCATCATCTTGTTACAGTTTATCTTCATTACTTTTTAATGTGAATTTGAGTGAACTTTATTTTAATGTAAACAATATTGCATGTGAAGTTGGTCGTATTGCCATGCAAAAGTTTTGCAAGAGTGTTGGGATTACCATTGTTGGTCTTTTTTGGAATTTATTACATCTATGTAGGTATTTAATAAATTATTTGTTTGACAACGTAGCTTTTCCTGTGCTAATTTCATCTTGGTATTTACCTATTCATTATTTCAATTTTCAAATTTACACACGATCAGAACACACCTGCAACATACATTCTATTGTGATGGGTGAATTACTAAGTGATAGGGAATGTTAGCTTCTGTCATCTTGGGGAGCTGTATTTACGATAGTTTGTCTTATGAACTGTCCTTATATGTGTCCCGTTGTAGGGTACTTTTAACTTTATAGAAGTCTCTGGGTTAAAATCAAGCAACTTTATTTGTCATCAAACACTGAGAAGTGTATGGTTTGGGATTCTCTTGGATATCGATGTTCATTTTTATTATCCTTATCATTAATTGACTATACGGTGCTGTGTGGTAGTTTATTGTGTGCCTTTGTAACTAATCATGGAGTGGTCAGTTGTCCAATTTTGATGAAGTCAAATCTCTTTTTTCACTGCATGTAGATCCTACCGGCATAGATGAATTAATAAGTGACAGGAAATTTTAGCGTCCATGAATGCTGAGAGCTGGATTTTGTAATAGTTTCCTTTATCACTAATTTGTCATTATCCATTATTCTATGTTACTCGACCCTAATAAACATTGTGGATCAAACTATTCTCAGCGGCACCAACTATTTGCCATTCATTTTCATGGCTGCATATAAATTATAATGTAACTTTACATGATGGATGATTAGATAGTGGTTACTACATTTATTATGATAATCTTTCCATGGTTATTTGACTCTAAAAGGAGTCAAACAACAGATATCTGGATTCTGTTCTCTGTAAACTACTAATTCATTTTTGTCATTTTATATCACAGGCAATGTAAACAATATTGCAACGACAAATATTAAGGTGCTCAACCTTTCTTCAAATGCACTATATGGTGCATTGTCAATAAAATTCGGAATCTGTGCAGTAGTGGATTTGAGTGATAACAATTTATCTGGGGATTTGTCTATGATGCGGACATGGGAAATTATATGGAAGTTCTTGATCTGAGTCAGAATTCATTTACAGGGTCCCTGCCAAATGATACTTCTCAGTTTTTAAGATTGACCTATCTGAATTTATCCCACAATTACTTAGTGGGATCTCTCCCAACTGTATTGGGAATGTATCCCAAGATTAATGTTATTGACCTTAGCTTCAACAAGTTAAATGGGGCTCTTTTAACCAGCCTTTTTACATGGTCTACAATGGAACATTTACACTTATCTAGCAATAATTTCACTGGGGGTATCCCCCTGCCGGACATTCTACCAGTAAACCCTGCTTCATCAGTAATCCCCATTCAATGAATAAGAGACGGTCTTCACCTGGTTCAAATAGTTTCTTCTCATCGTCACCGTAGTCTGAAGATTCATTTGCTCTTGATCATCTTGTTATTTTGAATGTCAGATCACCTGATCGGTTAGCTGGGGATCTTTTCTTTCTGGATGAGACACTATCATTCACAGCTGAGGAGTTGTCACGTGCACCTGCTGAAGTTTTGGGGAGAAGCAGTCATGGAACCTCTTATAAAGCTACGCTAGACAATGGACATGTGTTGACAGTGAAGTGGCTGAGGGAAGGTTTGGCAAAACACAAAAGGGAATTTACAAGGGAAGCAAAGAAATTTGGGAACATAAGACATCCAAATCTAGTCTCTTTGAGAGGTTATTACTGGGGACCAAGGGAGCATGAGAAGCTTATTTTATCAGATTATGTGCGCACAGAAAGTCTAGCGAATCATTTGTATGGTAAGGCCTCCCTCTTCATTATGTTTTGTCTGTTTGCTACTTCTGAATAGGTTACGTCCGGAAATAAGCCATGTACAATTGTCTGAATTCAGAGGTGTTCCTCAAAGTGGAATGGTATTTTTCTCTGATTATCAGTTCTCCAAAGGTTTCTGTCAAAGAGTCTTGTTTCTTTACATTTGATGATAATTCTAATTTCATATGGAAAAGCTTGCTTTAATTTTAAATGATTTAAAGAATAGAGCACATGGAAAATAAGTTAAGAAACTACTATGACTCAGGGCATTGATAGTTAAAATCAATGCTATGGAGCCACTAAGTGAACTAATATAGCCCAAGTATTGCGTGCATATCATAAAAGTCAAGGCAGTGAGAATAAAATGTAACTTGGAGTTTTCAAATCTATATTTTGTCTATTTCAACCTTTTGAAAGAAGTTAGTGTTCATATCCTAAGATTAATTTGAGTTTTTTTATCCAATACCATTTAATAGCATTTTTCCTTTGACATGTAAAGCCATATGTTATGGGCCTAATTTGAAATCAGTTTTTTATAGCTAAATTCTGGTATGAATATTGTTACCACCTGATGCTATGATCCTGAGAAACACTAACAGATTCCAATTCTGTAAAGAAGATTATAACATGATGCCCTTAGCAGGTTATGATATTCTGATTGCAATATTAAATGAAAGTAGATAAACAAAAAATTTCAGCAGATTATATTTTTTTAACAACAGATTAGAATGTTGTAATTTGATCTACTCTAGCACAGTAAACTTTGCAGTCCATGTATAAAATGGAATTTGCAACAGGAAAACAAATGCTGGAAACTGCTATATACTCTCCTCATAAGGTATGAATGCCAACTCAGACCCAAAATGTCCAAGGGCAGCATGGACTCTGCAGTTGGCCATAACTTAGTCTCAAACTGACTACCCACAAGAAAACCAAAATCTTCACTTTCTTCTCTTGAAGCTTAAGGGCCTGTGTAGAGTTCATTGTCTCTCCAAACCATTTGTCCTTTGCATGTGGGATCAATGGTTTCCGCATTAAGTACCCCTAATGCCATTATTTATAGATTCTAATTTATGTTTGACTGATTACCTTTTTGCACATGGGATAAACTAAGTCAGCTTGTGTTCGAATTTGACAGCATTGAATTTGAACAAATTTTGCCAAACCAAAAACACTTAATAAAATTCACCATTAAGCATGAAATAAACCTATATTTCTTTTCCAAGGAAAGCCTTGAAGGGAAACCCAAGGGGCGCTCCCCCAAATTTGTAGATGGCAGCTATAGTAGACCAGTTGGCATAGATTAGTACTACTCACCTAGGTGGTCTTGAATTGGGCACCTATTGCCATTGAACTAGCCAAATGCTCAACAACATTAGCAACGGTCAATTGAGCTACTCTTTTGGACTAAACAGGTTTAGAAACATCTCATCCCTTCCTCAAAACCGTGCGAGACCCAGTTGGCCCACGAGGGGAAAACATGTCAAAAGTGGGATTCGAACCTGGGTAGGAAGGATAACAACTTCTCCTCTTAATCATTCAAGCTAGACCCAATTGACATTAAAAACTATATATATAAGTTATCTATCTATCAATAAAATTCTTTTTATGGCAAGGAGCCACTGTGATCTCATTTCTCCCAAGTTTTTCAGGCCGCCAATTGGACTGATATTTTCTGAGTTTTTCAAGTACAAGTTTATTATTGCTGATATTTCTGATATTTCCCCCAATATTTCTGCTAAGTTTCTTTCTGTACCCTGAACAATATATTCCTGAAATGATATTTGCAACATTGCTCTTTACATTTTAACAAGAAGTCCAAGTTGATAAAATTAACTCTTCTAGAAAAATTCAACAATTCCAATTTAATAACCCTATCGGCCTCTCTTTGTACCTTTTGGGACAATTCCTAGTTGTTAAATGTTTCAGGCGGTAGAGATTAATGTTTCGTTTGGGTTTTTCCTAAAAAGATTTGTAAAATGTTGCAGG
>APFE030765107.1:0-65360 GCA_000404065.3 Pinus taeda
CGAATTATTCGATCGATGACTCAAGCCTTCAACGAAGGGCGCGGTTCTAAACAGTGCGTAACACAGATGTAAGGGACACGGTCGTTCTAGCAAGGCGTTGCAGTAGGATCAAATTTTACAGCGAAGTGTGGACGCAAGGGTGGACGGTCGATGAACAGACAACAAGGTTAGACGGGATGCATACGCCGGTCTTGGCAAGTAAGGCACAGGTAGAGCGCGCGCTTGGCCGAAAAGGTCGAAGTATTGTAAGGTTGTTTAGCCGGTTGTAAACTAGTCGAACGTGCAGGCCGAGGGCGCACGGGATTGTAAAGATTTATAAAGTAATGGAAAATTGAGGGCGCACTTGGTTGGGAGTTTCCCCTCCCGTTTAATTCTGTGTCAAGTCTTTTGATATTGTTCAGAGGGTTAATAATATCGGTTAAAGATAAGAACGCAGGTTTATAAAGTTAACACAAAACATAAATTATAATTGTGAGTTATAAGTTTATGGTTTGTCTATTCGGTTTATAATTCGGTTATGAGAATTCGGCTTATGTATTTTGAATTCGATTTATAAAGGATTAACACTAATTCGATGAAGAGAATTGAGTGTTGTGAAGAAGAGGCGTAGTCCACGTGCCCTCCTTTAAAACCAATTGGAGTACATGGTGGTGCCGCACCCGCCCAATTAGAAAAAAATAGATTGGGGGCGTGACACCGAGAATTGGAAGTGGAGGTGCGAATATATGTGGCAATTGATCCTGAAGGGCTGCCAGAATTGCCTGCGGATAGCTTGCCTAAGAGGTGAAGAACTTACAAATTGGACCGACCAGCAGCAAGCGGAATTGGCGATGTATTACGGCTGCCTAAGTGAATATATGTATAGTCTGCATAACATATGTTTAGAATTCCTTTGAAGAATCTTTGGTTACATACTTACTGTATGGTTGCGTAGAGGGTTTGGGATACATTTGGATGTAGTGGATACATGTGGCTGGTTCTTAAATTGCGCATCTCTGGGAGGGGAGTGAATTAATTACAACTCAGAAGTGCATCGGGTCCGGAGATTTTGCATCGGCGTTGTTGAACTGGCCATAATTAAATGACATTCATCCTAGGAAATGATGATTTCCCATTGAGATCGCATGGGAGAGATTCTTAAACGCTAAGTATCATAGCATCGTGGGATAACTGCACCTTCTGAGTTTGGGGAGTATTACATTCAAATGCAGGCCTGGATAGTGCGAAGCAGAAGCAGCCATTCTCAATTGACCCCTTTTTATTTTTAAGAAATTTATATATGGCCTATTTTTATCTGCTCTCTCGGAAAGGAAGAGATGTTTGATGGGATCTTTTGCGAAACGGGTCTGAGGCGGTCGTTCAGAAATTTGGAAGCCACTACATTTTCATAACACCGGCATGGAGGATGGTTATGAGTTTATACTATAATGGTGCAGTGCTTGGAGGAAATTGGCTATGTATGGGATCGTCTATTGCCTTGTCCTGGCATAAAGTCTTTCATGCGACCTCGCTGCCTTAGAAACCCTCAGAAAGTGGTAAGTGAAACTGTTTTCAGTGTGAGCTGAATAGAAGCATTATATGAATTATTTAAGAAGAATAGTAGCACTGTTGTGATGATGGTCCTGTCAGCAAGGAAGAGTTTCAACTGGCATTATTTAAAGCAATAAGAAAGAGAGTCTGTTTGCAGATAGAGTTTTCGATTTTTTTGACATAAAGCACAAGAACGCACTGGGTTTTGAAGAGTTTGCCCGCGCACTCTCAGTGTTTCATCCAAATGCTCCAATAGATGGAAAAATTGACTTTTCCTTTGAACTCTATGACTTAAAGCAGCAAGGCTTTATTGAGAGACAAGAGGTGAAAAGTATGGTAGTGGCCACACTTGCTGAGTCAGGCATGAACCTTTTAGATGATGTCATCAAAAGTATTATTGACCAGACTTTTGAATAGAGAAACTGTATGTTGAATAAACCTTGAAGGTTAATAATCCCATGTGCGCTGGTGGAGATTGTAAATGTCAATCTCGATTAAGTTTAAAGGGCCTATATTGAGTGTGACTTTGTAGAGTATTAAGAATTTGATTTGGGGAAAATACTGAGATATGCTGTATACATGGGTATGATGTGATTATGGGTTTGGCGGGTTTAGCTCGCTATCAAATCCTTTAGATTTAAACTTTAACGGGTTTCTTTAAAAGCTAAAACAAAACAACTAATAATGAAAAATATAACTCTGAACTATTAAAAACAAACATTATAAAAGAAAATATAACTATAAGTACCTAAAAGAAAATATACCTGTAACTATCCAAGAACATTGAATGAAAAGAAGCTTTGAAGATTATCCCAAGCTCTTAAATACAGTCTTAGAAATCCTATTCAAGAACATTGAATGAAAAGAAGCTTTGAAGATTATCCCAGCTCTTAAATACACTCTGAGAAATCCAAAGAATGGGAGATCATTAATTCTTTAAGTGGGGTCTATCTTTACGTGGAGTTTGAATAGAAGGGAAATTATAATATATTTAAACCCTGAATTGTTAATTAGGAAAACCATAATTTAGATTCTCAAAAAAACCCATTGCATGCATTTTACAATTATCCATTGAATCAGTGATTTAATGCAAATTGCAATTGTTATTTATGTAATGATTTTGCTGTAATTAATGGTATTACATAGTTAGCATCATTCAATTTAATGATTCTATATCCTAACCCGTTAAACCTTGGATTCCCAACCCCAACAGATGGTAGGAACGAAGTTCTAGATAATTCTTGTTGCTCTCCACCTTTTTATCACTTTATGGGTATGGTCACCCCATCGACTGTTCTCCACGGCTCAAATTCATTGGAGGGTTAAGAATGTTTCCCTTAACTCCTTTGCCCAATGCATCCTCGGGCAATTTCAATTTTTTCTCTCTCCCGTAGAGTTGGCTTTTTCCGGCTCATGGCTTCGAGGTTTCTCTCTTTCTCCTCTAACTCTACTTGCTATTGACAATACCTCCCTTGTTCGGTCGCATTTCCTCAATGGCTACTTGCCGGGTGATTAGTTCATCAAGATAGCTCTCGTGCTTTTTTCTGGGTGAATTTCATGTAGCTTACCCATTCACGTAACGTAACGAGTTGTCTATTTGTTCATAGCATCGTCTTTTTCTAAAAACAAAATGAATTTATTATAGCTAAACATTTCATGAAAAATCTGAAATTATTGGGGTAAGCATAATTGAATATGTAATTTAATTACAGAACTAAATGTTATACAATTAAATGTATTTTATTTTTTTACAAGTCACTCTTCAAAACTTCAAATTTCAATGCATTTATATTATTTTAAAATACACAAATTCTATACATTTGTATTCAAATTAATTCAAAATACATATAATATAGCATATAAAAATCAAGTACATAAATGAAAATTTAAATATTTCAAGAAAAAATTCATAATATTTTCCTAATATAAAAACAAATAAGTTTAATATACAATATAAAATCATAATTTATACAGAACAATACAATTTTTAATGTTCATTCTCTCAAACATGAGATTCCAAGTACTGCATAATTTAAAACTATTGTAAAACACACCCTCATTATATCTAAACTTTTTTTTTCACAAATCACCCCCAAAACATCAAATTTCAATGTATTTAAATTATTTTATAATACACAAATTTTAAGTTGAAATTAATTCAAAATACATATAAGATAGGCATACAAAAATCACTAGAGAATTAATTAAAAATTTAAACATTTCAGGTAAAAATCAAGCATTTTTTATTATAAAAGATATAGTTTAATATACAACATAAAATTATAATATCATACAAACACAACACGAAATTTTGAAATGTTATGTCTCTAAAACATCAAATTTCCAAGTACTTGCATTATTTTAAACTATTGTATAACAAACAATGTTAGTTTATTATATATAATCATTTCATGAAAAAATATGAAAAAGGATTGTTGATTATGAAATTTAAAATTATAGAATTAAATGTCATACATCAAATAGATATTTTTTACCATTCACTATGCAACATAAAATTTCAATGTATTTAAATTATTTTAAAACACGCATACTTTAAACCTATTCAAAATACATATAATATCCCATACATAAATCACAATAGAATTAATTAAAAAGTTAAACATTTCAAGAAAATATCACACATTTTTTTAATAACCAAATACAGTTTAATATACAATATAAAATTATAATACCATACAAACACAATATACATTTTTTTTCAAAAAATGTGCATGTCTCTCAAACATCTAATTTTCAAATACTTACATTATATTAAACTATTGTAAACCACAGGCTATTAAAATTATAGAATTAAATGTCATACAATCAAATACATTTTTTTTAACAAGTAGCTTCCTTTAAAATGCAATCACTAAAATTAATTTAAAATACATTATATTATAGATATGAGAATTAATTTTAATTAAGAAGATTGAAAAAATTGAGATTTAAATATTTGATGGAAAACTCAAAAATTTATAAGATAAATGTAATAAAATACAAAATAAATTTACAAATTCATGACTAGAGGGCAAAAAAATTCATTGTGTAAATAGATTAACTTGAAACCTAAAAAATGCATAAAAATAAAGATCATTAAAATTAAAAATAAAAGAATTCATCCAATATAAAAAAGGGCAAACTCTTCATAACATTAGAGTTCAATTTACAGTTATATAATTGGATATCATACCCTGCATTGCAAATGGATATAAATTAATTTGAAATACAAATTTTTCATTTAAAATTCATTATTATAATATATTAAAATACTAATTTGATAATCATATAATCATTATATTTGAAAATTTTTCACAAATATCCCATGTTTTAGAAAAAAATTATAGTTTAACATAGAACATCAAAAATATTTAAATTATTTTGATAGAACAAAATTAGAAACTAAATTGAAGCAGACTAAAGTAGTTTTCTTCAACGTTTACAAAATAAAGGTGCCTACCCTAAACTACTCATTACCACAAATCACAAGACCTATTGCAACGGAGAAAGCAAGCGCGTTCTCCCTCTCGGAAAAAAGTGAGCAACACTAGGCAGAGGCAAGAAGAAAGCAAAAACCGGAACAGAGCCGCAGTTCAACACGAAGATGCCATGCCAAATTAAGTACGATCCTTTTAGGTGGATACCCTCTAACTTTTACCACCCACCTGACCCGCATTTTTTTTAGAGCCCCCTGAGGAATGAGTTTTGGAAATTATAGGTGTGGCCAGGTAAGTCTAATTAGGCACATAATAAATAACAAAAGAGTGGCCCTTTGTTACGAGCAACTACAGACGTCTATACTTACCTACCTGTGATAGGGGCATTTACATCCCCTGCCGTGGGCGTCTATACTTACATACCTGTGATGGGGGCATTGCCTTGGAGTAAACAAGGGCGCTGACCCTCACGCAAGTATGAAAATGATTTCTATGTTTTATCAATGTTTAAAAATTGAATGTGTGTTCAAACTAATAAGCCCAGTAAACACAACAAATATAAACTATGAACATTGCAGAGAGCGGGAGGATACTCTATTGAACCTAATCAGTACACAAAATGAAGCAACTACATGGAGAGGTATGCATCATCCTCTCTAAGGAATTAGATGTATCTAGTTACTTTTATATGCCAATGCCTCTTTCCTCAATCTATGGTCATCCACTTTCAGTAGGTCAAGTGGGCCTCTTAGAATAATATATGTCATATGAATACATGACACATGAAGTCTCACAATCTCACATCAAAAAATACTTATTCAAACCCAAGTATGGCATGAATCTCTGTAAGTTTTCGAACTAAAAGGTGTATACTTAGAATTCGCAATATATCAATATGCATATGAAACATAGAATTTGATGCTTTTAAGATATTCCACTGTGACCTTACCACTCCTTTTCACAGATTATATTTCATAGGTGACTATACTCTGGAATTACATATTATGGAAAAAGGAGGAGAGCCCTTATCCAAAGCCTAATAGTCCATACTTGTTGGAGGATTTTTCTGGTAAAATCCCAAAAACAAAAAAAACTTGCACACAGAGACAATGTTCTGTTTTCTCCACAGGATTTTTAACACAGCGAAAACAAAACCAAAGGAAATTCTGAGCACGAGACAGAGTTTTCACACACACCAAGGATTTCTATCCATTAATAAAAATTGTTGTTACAAATTATAATCTTCCTCTTTCGGAGAGGGATTCACCGCTAACAATTCACATATGTGTGAAAAATTACATATATATATATATTTCACGTTGTTGCGTGCCTCCCTTTGCATACACAGAACATTACATATGCACTGTTGTGCCTTCCTTTTCAATTACAGCATGAACCAAATTTTTTTTACATATATATATGTGACTACACAAAATGAAATTACTTACTTCAGTTTTTCTTGCCATGCTTCAGTAAAAAGAAACAACAAAAATTAAATGGTTTTACTGGCTTTTACTTGTGCCCATACTCCCACTAAAAAAAAAATTATAAAATTCAAAACTTCACCAAAACTTACCAACCATGAGTAAATTTGCATTTACTGTTTTACTGACAAAACTTGCGGTAATGTAACTTTTACTTCACGTTGAATTCATTTTGCAGTTCTGTACTTCAACCAATATGCAATTTGACTTTGGAAACCCATCAGGTCTGAGATTCATCGCATAGCATGCACTTATGAAAAATTTTGCACCCTTGCTTTCCCCGATTGCGAAAATACTGTGGACCCGATAATCTATCAAAAAAAAATTAATACCATCGTCGGGTCAGGTCCGGCCCATCGGCCATTGCTCATTTATAAAAAAGTCATGCTCCACTTGAAATGCCAATAGCGATACGCCGTTGCGATATCGGCAATCGCTCATTGCAAATAACACCAAAAAAAACTTTAAAAGTTCCCCATTGCCATTTCGTCGATGCGATATCGGCGGATCGCACATCGGTGAAATTGCTCATCGTTGAATCGCTCAAGCTGCTACACTGCTCACCCGATATGCAGTTGAAATTACACTTTCAACCATACTAACATGTAGGGACACTTGTTCATATCATTCTCAACCTGCTCAATGGGATACCATGTTCTCTCATATATTGCCCTCACTGGTTTTCCTTTGTGATATATAATTTCTTATTCAGGAATCTCAACATCAATAGTGATTCTCTAGACAAGCGCACAAAGAGGAAATATTAATGTTCGCCTAATCTTTGTAATCTTACGCATGCTCCGTGGACGTGAAAAACCCTCAGTCACAATGGTCAAGTTGGCTTTGCGAGCATTAAATTACATGACCAATGGAGCCATCAGTTACATTGCATCAAAAATAATAAGAAATATGTTTTGTAAACTTTATAACACATCACAAAAAACACTTACACAAAATGTTTGAAGGTCAAATACGGTTAAAATGCGATCTCACACGCATTTTTCCGGTTAAATTTCAAATCTGGTGGAAGGAAGTTTCTCAACTTCCGCTTTTGTCTAGACTATAAAGTAGGCAGGTCTATTACATCATAATTCTTTGCTAGGGGAAGGTCCAAGCCCTCTTGGCCCATCTTCCCAAGTTTTTATTTGTGCCTTATATCATCTCTGGTCAAATACTTCCGTTTTCTTTGGTGCATGTTGAGGTCAAGATGGAGTGTGTGAAGCAAGATAAATTAGCTTATTCTTTCCCATTTATATGTGACCATTCTTTCATTTAAAGTGAATTTTTCTAGTGGAAAGGAATTTTATTCACTCTTGTGCACGCTACAATTGTGTGCTCTCTTAGTGAAAATTTGGAGCAAAGCTCAAGGAGGTAGGAATGGTCAGAATTTAGTTTTTGAATTTGTCATATTTTTTGTTGTCACTTCTATATTTTTGCTTGTAGTTTGCTTGTTTATTATAAAGTCCTAAGAATTGTAGCCTCCATTTCATTGTAGGTGTACCTCTCTCAATTTTGCACTCCAAGGCATTAGTCAATGTAGGCTCATTCACTTTGGCATAATCTCAGCTTATTCTTATAGTAAGCATCCTCTAGCTTTCTCTTTGTTCTCGAGTTGGTTTTCTCTTCTTCCTATGCATGATTTTCGACCTCCAACAATCCCCTCATGCATTCCCCTCATGCATTGTATTTGTTTCCTTTGTCAAAAACACTTTTCTAGAGCAAGTTCTTTTACCAATCTTTATTACTATCACACCTCTTCACAAGGGAAAGCCAAAGCTGCCAACTTGGTTCCAGACCAAGGTTATACCAGAGAAAGACATAACCAAGACCTCAAAACCATAGATCTTTATGGACACTTAAAGATATTCTATGAAAGTTGTCATAACTCATTGGAAAAGCTTGAAATTTGGCATGGATTACATTGAAGGGTGGGCTTAACAAGGGTGAAATCAGGTTGAAATAGAACCTAATGATGTTGACGTTTCTACTTCTTCTTGATGATTATGGCCAACTTTTATTTCTAATCTATCATGTAGCCCACACCAAATTATTTAGTTGAGAAGGTAGTTTATTTTTAGGCTATATGGAATCAATAAATATGGAGGCCCAATACTTTGTTATAGCTGTTATCTTTACTATGTCTAGCTCAAGATAATTATAGTTACATCACTAGTCTAGTTTTGACGCTGATAGGTAGTCAATGTGATAAAAATGTTTCTATCATTATAGTTTAATCAAAAAAGAATAGAAAGGACCTCATTTTTTTGAAAAATAAAACAAAAATACTTTCAAAATATAACATTTCCGTAAAAAAAATTCATTTCTTGTTACTATCACTATAAACTTTAAACTCCTACTAAAGGAAATTGACAAGGAAAAGATGACACATTTTTTGTTATATTATTAATCATAAGCAAGATACAAAGAATAAAACTAAACCATTATATTTGGAGGAAGTTCAAGATTAATTCCAAACATATACTTCAATTATTATAATATTTGTGAGACAAAAAAATCAATTTCATATTTTATTATATTTAAATATCTAGTAAAAATTTGTAATTTTAAAATTTGCAAGAAACTTTAAAATTCAAGCCTCATATATCTGGTTCTACAACAATTTAGATTTCATGGTGGGACACCACAAGATCCCATCATTCATCTCTCTCAACAAAGCTAAATGGAAGCACCAAGTGAGGCACCAGATTGAAGAGTACTTGGAGCAACTAAGGCATTTTGCCACTAAGGAGGATTTATAGTTGAACAAACAAGACATACAAAACAACATCAATGGTCCTGTCGAGATCTAAACCATGTTACTCCTTCTCGAGAAAGAACTTAAGGTTGGTTTCAAATCATTGTGTGTGGATGCTAAGGAAGCTATAGACCTATTCCGACATGACACCATCATGCAGTTTGCGGATGTCAACTTGGTACTTGCCATTGATACATGACACAGATGCATCAAGTGGAATTTTTGGAGCTAGAGTGTTCCCAAACTCTGCATGATAATGCCTTGTATTGTTGGGATGTCAAGTTGTCTCTAGCCTATTTTCTCCTATATGGGTATGAGTGTAAAATGTAATGTTATTTGTAATTATGTTGTAATTGAAATTCCAAGTTCCAATATTGGAATATGAAGAGTCATCATGTACTGTAATGTGCCATTTTGTAAAGAAGTTGAAGAGTCATGAGGATAGTCCAAATGTCACAAAGGGTAGTTGAAGAGTCACCCCCTCTTGTTATAAATATAACTTCATAAATCATGTAAAGGTATTTTGGGAGCGAAGATTTTGGCTAGGCTTAGGCTTAGAAACAGTTTGGGAGTATTTTTAAGAGCCTTGACTTCTCCATAGCATAGAGTGAGTATAATTTTTTGGAGTAAGCTTACTTGACTCTGATGTTCCACTATTGGGACTCATGGTCATCAATGTTGTGTATATGAATGGAGCTTTCACTTGTAATAATAAAATAAGAGCCAACACGCTTTCATGCAGATATTGTGAATATAGTAGGATTATTCTTGTTGAATGTGCAATGTATGTTGTTTAAATTACGCTTATGCTTATAAACTATTTCATTTGAATTTGTATGAATCTTGTTGAATGCATGTTGTTCTATTAATTCATCACTTTAACTTATGGACTATTCTACATCTTAGCTTGTGATGTCATTTCTCTCGTTTCTTCCTTTCAAGCTATGTACTATTACAAGCTTCCAAGGGGTGCACTTCCTTTTCCCTTTGTGTGTTGGAACCTTCATGGAGCACACTTGACTCTCTCCATGCTCACACAATTGCTCTCACCTAACGTTTTCATACTTCCCTCTACGTATTTTCACAATCAAGGCATAAGATTACCACCGAGAGCTCAGACTCATACTCCAAATGGTGTGTGGTCTAGTTGGGAATTCATATCGGTGAGATCCCTTGAATGTTTGTGCATCCAACACCGTCAAATTTCTCGCACTAGAAGCAAGTCTAGATGACAATTTGAGACCTTAAAACTTGTTTTTAATTTTTGCACTCCGTTAATGACTTCTTCTACAATCGTAATCCCTGCATTTTTCTCTAAAGACATAAGTCTGAAAGTGCGAGAAAGCACAGTAGATGACTTTTCAACTCTTGAATTCTATGGCGAGGGTGAGAGAACCTTGTTGTAGCAGATTATTCACTTTCTTGAATTCTGCATACAACACAACAACCATTCAAAGGATGTTGCGTGTAGGTTGTTCATCCTCATGTTCAAAGGGTGCATAAGGAAGTGGTTTCACACATTTAACAACGCCTACATACACTCTTTCAATCATCTTGTCATAGAACTGTCTCACACTTTTGACATGTTCAATCCTAAACATATCGATAAGAAAATTTTAGAATTGCGAAAATCACCTCATGAATCATTGCATCATTTTCACATTCATCTTACGCATTTTTATTTTGAACTGAAATATGAATTTGATTAGAAGTTCTTGACGAGAAGAGCTCAATATCTTGTTCATATTTTAGAAAATCCACAAGATTTACAATCTTTGGATCCACTCCCAACATACCTCGGTGTTAGAGCTTCTAAATCTATGACATACAATGTTGATGTTCCAAGTGACCCTTCGTCCTCCACTCATCAAATAGTTTTAGTTCTATAGGATGAGGTAGGGGAAGTTGAAAACTCATGTGTCAATTTACCACCATCTCTTCCCACCTTACATACTTATAATTTTAGTGTAGGTTTCGACTATCAATATAATGATTTTGATGAAGTGTTATCTCCTCATCCTCCATCATTTGGTCCTTTTGATCCTCCAGATTGTGATGTGTTGTGTTGACCAATTTCAAATCTATCTTGTGATGTTCACGAGGATCAAGTGTTGGATGGAGATGGTGCTGAGCAACCAACTTGTGATATCATTCACGATGATTATGTGGGGAGCCGAGAACTAAACAAGAATCTGTGGCGAAGGATGATTCTCTTCCTTCCACACCTCTCCTTCATCATCCTAACATTTTCCACGATTCTGTCATTTCTACTGAATCTTGTGAAAATTTAGTTTCTAATGATGTTACTAACTTCGATCATTCATGAAACATGTGGGATGTAAATTTCTCATCCAATTATGGAGAGGATGAATATTTTACTACCGATCTTCCTAATTTCTCATCTCATCTTTCTAAAAAGACAGAGGGTGAAATTTATAAATTTTCAGCTTCCCCTGTTTGTAATTCATTGGATCATGAGGATGCCTCCATCTGTGATCTTGAAATTTCTGACCTTGGCTATCATTACCTCTCCATTGATTCATTCATTCATGATTCTAATTTTTCCATTGCTAATATTTCATAGACATTGATATGTGACAATACACCTTCTAATGAGTTGGAACTTCCTCAAGTTATTGAGGCACTTTAGCCCTGGCTCCTCGTTATGTCAGGTTCTTGTAGCCTTGAGGTTAGTTCTTGTTGTGATCATAATAGTGTTTAATATTTTTAGGCTCCTCATGTCTCTATCACACATATTGAAAATAAATTTGTCTTACAATTGTCGGATCCTCCATGTATATTACATGATCCTATTCATCAGCCACTGGAGGAATCATACGTGGCGAGCAATGCTGCAAAACGAAATTTTTCTGCCTTCTTAATGTTTGCACACCTTCACAGTTCAAAATATTGTGCTTGTATGTCTTTAAATTGCATTGTGTCAAGACACCATGATATAATCACATAATGTCTTTCATGCACTTTTTTCTTTTACTTTTCAGCGTGTATATTCAAACTTGCTACATTTTGGTTTGCACTGTCCTATCTTTATTGTTTACCTATTTTATTGTATATATTTCTTAACATGAATTCCCTTGTCCACATAGGCCAGCGGATGCGCTATTAGCTACATTGGAAGTATTATTTCATTTAATTTTTTCCTACGCTTTCTTTAGGCTAGGAGGAGGATTAGTTTTTCTTTTCGTTGTTGCTTCATTTGATTTTCTTTACCTTGTTTTTCTTTCACTCCGCTTCTTTCCTTTTGTGTGTTTTATTTTCAGTCACAAGTTGGCTTCTGCATGAGACCCGATTTGGCTTCTCACACAAGCTCAGTGAAATCCAAGAAGAAGTTGTATTGCTATCAATGCTTCGTTATCTATCTATTCCCTCTATTTATGTGAATTTTTCATTTCTTTTAGTCAATGATACTTTGATGTAAAATACATTCCTTTCAGAGAGGTTCATGGTGAAATCATGATGCTTGCACTTCTAACTAGTACTTCCCTTGGTTGTATTTTTCCTTGCCCATCTGGCCACTAACCAATCACAAGGCTCAAGCAACAAACTTAGCCTCTAGACTGACCCACACTATAGACTACGTAATTCTACGGGTTAGCCTCTCACCTTTGCCACAGAGACCATGCGATATGCAATCTCTCTGATTCTTTGCCGAGACTGGGACTGCATACTGTGCAGTCTTAAGCCTCAAGCTACATCCTTAGATGCTAATACTGCGTAGTGCATAGTTCCCATAGGCATCGAGTCCCTCTTTCCAATGAAAATTGTGCAATCCTTCTCTCTAGTTTCTCGACTTGTTGCATGATCATGCTTTGAAGGTAGATTTGCTAAAGCTAATGTTTGTTGTCCATGAGTGTCCTTTCTGTTTGATAGGTACCACACGGTAATTATTCTTACCATGGAAATAAAGAGAGTTTCTTCAAAAGAGATAGCTGAAATAAGTACTAGGGAAGAAGTTGAGAAAGCACCAATTAGCTTGCCGATATATGCACACACTCAATTGTTTATAGAAAAGGAATCAACACTGACATGGAAACAACTCCAACAACAGTATTAGAAGGAAGCAACCCGATACAATAATATGGAAAGATAAATGTTCTAGATAGTGCAGAGTGGGAAGAACGCTGCAAGATGAAAGAAGATCCAATATTCATGCAGACGACCTTGGTAGCATAAGAAAAAGGAAGTAGAGGATCATAGAGTAGAGTGGAGGAAGAGAGAAAAGTAGAGCTTGAAGGAATGAGAACTAAGGGCACAAAAAGAATAATAAAAATTGAGGGAACACTGGGAACAAAGGGGGGAAGAAGAGGAGGAGAAGCAAAAGCAGGAAGAAGAATGAATTCAAGGCATAATGCGAGGAGAAGCAATGTTGATTCAAGTTGAAGAGCAAAGATAGAACCAGCTAGCAGCAAAGTAGGAGAGCGAACATATGAAAAATTGAGAGCTTGCTCATCATATTGAAGACTTGATTGAAGTGCATACATGGACATGGAATCAAAATGAAACGATGAATATGTTGACCCAATGCCCAATGCAGCACAGGTCACCATTTAGTCTCCAACACCTCCAGCCATAGAGTTATCCCCGAATGACAAAGGGGACATAGTTCTTCTTAATGATGATCCCATATTGGATGTATACAATCTGTCATATAATGAACTTCAAAAGACGATTTTACAAGTGTGGAGAGATAATTTTCCATATGGTCACGCATCACCTACATTCATTAGAGAAAGGGTGATAGTGGCAGACACTAACAAGAATCCAAATTCCATTGTTGAAGCTAACTTGGCCATCACAGATGTGACAAGATCAAACACTCAATATTTGATGGCCAAGAGTATGAAATTGATACATAATCTATAGGTTTCTCGAGAAGAAATAGAACAACTCCACATAGCACCGAAGAAATTGATACATAATCTAAAGGTCTATTTGAGGGAAATGAGAGCGACGATAGTTAGTGAAGTATCAACAGTTGGAGAGATAGTGTGGGACCTCTATGAGGAGCTGATCATTGTACATAAGGTATTTGTTCATTTTCATAGCTTGCAGAAATAGATGAAGGAATTTGTCAAGACTCTTAGGAATGTACAAAGTTCCATCACTATCATGAAAGAATGTATAATGAGATACAAAGGGGCAACACTTACTTTGGTAAAGAATATGAAGCTACAAGAATATATGGAGAAAGAAAGAGTTTGAATATTCATTTAGAACAACAAGGAGGTCACCTCGTTCATTGGAAACATTCAAGCCTCATATGTATTGTTGTATAACAATTTGGATTTCATGGTGAGAACCCACAAGATCCCATCAATCAACTTAGTCACCGAAGCTAAACGCAAAACACCAAGTCATGTAGGAGATTGAAGAGTACTCGGAGAAACTCAGACAGGTTTCCACCAAGGAGGGTTTAGAGATGAACAGACAAAACATGCATAACTACAGCGGTGGTCATGTCAAGATTAGAACCATGTTTCTCATGCTCAATAAAGAAGTTAAGATTACTTCCAAATCATTGTACTTGGATGCTATGGAGGCTAGAGTCTACTTCTAGCATGACACCATCATGCATTTTGGGGATGTTATCACAAAGTAAAAAGCTTTGCATTGATACGTGACTAAGAAGAATCAAGTGGAAATTGTCAAGCTAGATGTTCCCAAACTCAAGAATCATAGTTTCTTGTCTTATTAGGTTGTCCAGTTGTCTCTACCCTATTTTGTCCTATATGGGTATGAGTGTGAAATGTAATATTATTCGTAATTATGTTGTAAGTAAAATTCCAAGTGTCAATATTGGAACATGGAGATTGATCATGTAATGTAATGTGTCAATTTGTAAATAATTTGAAAGTTAAGAGGGTAGTCCAAAGTTCAGAAACAGGAGTTGAAGTGTCACACTCTCTTGTTGTAAATAGAACCTCATAACTAATGTAAATGCCTTTTGGGAGCCAAGCTTTTGGTTAAGTTTAAGCTTAGAAGGAGCTTAGAAGTATTGTGAAGAGCCTTGGATTCTTTGTAGCATAGAGTGAGTATACTTCTTTGGAGGAGTAAGTATTCCTGATTTGGGCTAGTGGTCATCAATGGTGTATATATGAATGGAACTTTCACCTATAATAATAAAATACGAGCGAACACACTTTCATGCATATGTTATGAATATAGGAGGACTATTCTTGTTTTATTTTCAATGTATGTTATTTAAATTATGCTTATGCTTATGAACTATTTCGTTTGCATTTGAATAAATCTTGTTGAATGTGTGTTGTTGTATTAACTCATCACTTTAACTTGTGGTATAGTTTTCATGTTAACTTGTGCTGCCATATTGCTCGTGTGTTCCTTTCAAGCTATGTACTATTAGAGGATTCCAAGGGGTGCACCTCCTTTTCCCTTCATGCATCTCCCTTGACTCTGTGCGGGGTCACACACTTGCTCGTACCCAAAGTTATCATACTTCCCTCTACGTATTTTCATACTCAAGTCATAACATTACCACCCAATGCATGGAATCCTACTCCAAATGGTGTGAGTTCTAGTTGGGACTTCATATCAAGGAGATCTCCTGAATGTTGGTGGGTATAACATCATTAGCAAGGAGTTTCATCATGAACATCTCACATATTTTCTTTCCTATTACATCATTTTAGTGACAAGGAAATAAATTTGAATGGATAGAGGAATGTGCAACTAGTTTTGAGAAATTGCTTACAAATGCTCCAGTTCTAAACATTGTAGATCCATATAAAGATTTTTGTGGTGTGTACAAAGGCTTGCAAGAGAGAACTTGGTGGATTCCTAATGCACGAGGCATAGGTGGTATGTTATGAATCAAGGAAACTAAATGAATAGGAGAATAATTATGTGACTCATGATCTTGACTTGGTAGTGATGATTCATGCATTGAACATGTGGATGCACTATCTTCTTGGAAGGAGGTTCGTATTTATGAGTAATCAAAATGGGCTAAGATATTTGTTGACCAAGCTAATTTGAATGTGAGCAAGGGTAGATGGTTGGCCACACTCACTAAGTTTGAATTCAAGATCACGTACATTAAGGGTAAGGAGAAGAGGGTTATAGATGCTCTTAGTAGAAGGTCATAGGTAAATCATGTAGTAGCTATGAGTTAATATGGGAAATATTTACATGATCAGATATTATATGAAGAACAATAGGATGAGATGCACCAACAACTTAACCATAGGTTAGAAAAATAGGGTATATGTGAGTAGGATGTGGATTATCATCTCATGGTGGATGGTTTGATTATATTTAGGGACATGATCTATGTGTAAGACAACAACGAGATCAAGAAGCTTATCTTGAGGAAATTTCATGTTAAGCCATAGTGAGGTCATCTCAGATATCAAAAGATTCTAACAACTCTTAGTAAGTTCTACGACTAGCTAAATATAAAGATAGAGGTAGCTAAGTTTGTTGCTAGGTGTTTTGACTATCAATAGGTAAAAGAACAAAGAAAGCATCCACATGGTTTATTACAACCAAGGAGGTCATTTCCATGGATTTCATCATATGTTTGCTAAAGACATCTAGAAAACATAATTCCATCATGGTTGTGGTTGAGAGGCTACCCAAGGTAACATACTTCATTCTAGTCAAGTTTACTAATTCAAATAGTGAGGTAGCTTAGGTATTCATCAGGAAAATAGTGAGATTGCATGGTGTTCCTAAGAATATTATATTTGAGAAAGATGCCAAGTTCACTTCTAGGTTCTATAAGGAGTTATTTTCACGTTTGGGTATAGAGTTGGCCTTAAATACCACTTATCATCTACAAACAGATGGAAAGATAGAGAGGATTAATATGATTCTAGAGGACACTTTGAGAATGTATGTTATGAACAAGTAAAGGAGGTGAGAGGATTATCTTCCACTAGTTGAGGTTTCTTACAATAATGAGAATTAGGAGTCACTGAGGAAGAGTCTATTGGAGGCTCTTTATGGGTAGATTTTTAATAATCCTATTAGCTAAAATGATAAAGTGAATATGGTGTTGATAGGACGCGATATTTTGGAAGAGATGGAACAGAAAATGTAGGTTATCTAAGAATCTAAAGGCGCCACAGGATAAACTGAAGAGTTAATTAGACCAAAACTGGGTGTTTAAAGAGTTTCAAGTTGGAGATCAAGTGTACTTACACATCAAGCCCTAGAAGATATGATTCAGGATTGGGTCATGTGCTAAGTTGGTGCCTAGTTATTATGGGCCTTTCTAGAACCTTGAGAGGATTGGATAAGTGGGATATAGACTTTCACTGCCTCTCACAATGAAAGTCCATAATGTTCCATGTTTCCTTGCTTCAAAATATATGTGAAAGATGTTGAGCATGTGATCGAATGGTTTATATTGTAGGAGGAGCCAAAAGGAGAATTATAGCTAGAACATCATTTCATATTGTAGCAAGAACATACCATGCTCACAAACTAATAAATCGAGCAAGTTAAAGTGCAGTGGAATCATTTTCGGCCCAATAATTCTATATGGGATATGGTGGATCACATGTGAGCTATGTATCCTTCATTTCTTTCGAGTTGATGTAAAGGAGTTTTGGTATATGTATATATCTATGTATGGTTGTTATGGTAAATATCGCAATGACTTGTGTTAGAAAACTCTAATAATAAGTATGGTTTTCATGTTCTACTCGATTTCATGTCAGTTTTACTTCTCAATAGCTTTTTCATTGTAAATATTACATCGAGCTAAGCTATAAAGATCAATTGTTGATATTTGTTGGTCTTACTAGTCATAGGTTTCATAGAACATCAAGGAGAGTGGTCCCCTAAGGGGGAGGGATTTGTAATAGACCCAAGTTAAAAGTCCATATAATCAAAGTTAACAAAGGAAGAATAATACGAAAGTCATGGGACACATATTCCAAGTTGAATGTTAGGTAAAACATCATAGTGGTTCTTGATATTGGTTTATTATGGCTAAGGAAATTGAGAAAGGAATTTGAAAATGCATTGGCAATGCAAAGAAGCATTAATTGTCATTTTATTTATGAAAATAAAGGAAAATATGATAAAAGGTATATGAAATATCACACATTTTCATGAGAGGGAAATTGAAGGAAAAATAGAGAAAATTGAAGAAAATAGAGGGTTTAATGAGAAAAAGGATTCTCACGATCAGTTCATAACTCTTTTTGGTTAACCTTTTATCATTTTTAACATGGAGCTCTCTCTATTCTCTTATACTATTTCCCACTTAGAGTATTATTGGAGCACTCTAGCATTAGATAAAGGAAATAAAAGGAATGCGAAGAAGGAAAAGAAAATCAAGGGAAACACAAGGAAAAGTTGGATCAAGAAGCTTCAGTATGAAGGCTTGCAAGTAATAGCTTTTTTTTGTTATTTCCATTTTCGTGTTTGAATGCATGGTACATTTAGGGTTGTACTTGGTTTTGTTGCTATCGTTGGCATGGATTTTTTCTACGCGTGACAGTGGTTCAACCTTTCCTTTCCATTTCCAGATAGCCTTGTTGTGATGGGGTTCTTTTATTTGGTTGAGCTTTGGATTTTCACATTGTTTTGGAACTCGTTGAGGTTGTCTCATGAAAATTCCCATAGGGCCTAGGAATCCCATGAATAGTTTTGGTAGGATTACGGTAAATCATGAGGGTGGAGACAAGGAAATTTCTCAAGGTATTAGTGAAGAAATGTTGAGGAATCCAAGCTTGTTTTTGGCGTAGTAATCTATTGACTATTTTTTTCAGGATTGTGGTAAATCATGAGGGTGGATGAGGTTTAATCTCTGGGAAGCCTTCATTGTTTATGTATTGGTTTTCCTACGCGATCTCGTGATCGGTTTTGGTGCGATTGTAGGAGCATGGGGGTGGAGGTGGTTTAATTTCTTGGGAACCATGGTTTTTTATGTCTTGAGTCCAACACTGATGCTTGGAATATGGCATGGGGTTGATTAGCCTAAAGAAATATTTGGTTCAACTAAATCTATGGTCCAGTGGTATGTGGAAGTCCCTGATTGGTTGGATGTTTCATATCTTAATAAGAGATATTTTCCTATTGTATTTCGTTAATACTTATACTTTTTGCTATGTGGATTTGATGGTTGTTCTATCATGATTATCTTTTTGGTTATATGTTGGTTATAATCATGGTTCCATAACAAATTTTAGTTATGACTCTTGATATGTTTGATTTGTTGATGAATGGCTAATGAATGCACGAGTTAAAAAATGTTATTGCAACTATTATGAGAGGGCATTAGACCTTCTTGATGATTCTGAGATAAGTATGAGACAACTATTTTCATATCTACATTAAGGACATGTAAATTACATATTCCCATATAGTTTGACAAAATGACAGTCATGGTTAGGCCTAGTTAGGTCAAGTTTTATATGAATGACATTGTATTGACATTATTTATCATTTTTGGAACTCTGATTGAGTTTTGTGTAGTGGTTTGAAGGTTAACCTAGAATTTGGGTCATAACTACACCCTAGTAGGCATTTTGCATGTGCTTGGAGGCCCTCAACCACATGGAAGACTTATCATTCATGTAGTTGGGAGCCCAAGTTACTAAAAAGGGATTCCAATAGAAGGTTTGGGCACTGAGACTGTCTTTTAGCCCCTTGATTTCTTGTATCTCTTGAGGTAGGTGAATACAATTTCAATTTGAAGACTACATTTTATTAATTGCATTTAGGAGGTTAGGCTGTGTCATCGTAGCTCTCATATCATGTTTACCCTCACATGCCAATTAAAGTGGGAAAATGTGGGAGGAGGTGTTACACTAATCTCGATAAGATTTAAAATATTGAAAACATTTAGTTAGTCCAAAAGATTTGTGGATAATGGGCCACTTACTCTTCTCCTAATTAAACTATGTGTGGTGATTAAATTGAGCCAAAAAAAATAGAAAATATGTGTGGATTTGACCCACTTACTTTCCCTTAGTTAAAATATGTGAGTTGTAAGTCTTCTAAGTAAAAATAAGCAATTACCTTACTAATAGTGGTAAGAAACCTAACTAAGCAGTCTATTTAGATTGAGAAAAAAATTGGTGTGTAGATAACTCACTAGATGGTGCCAAAACACTAAGGAAAGAAAAATTACAATGATTTTTGGTCATTCTGTAAAACGTGTGTGTTTTTTACGCATAGATGCACAACTCGTGCATTTTTCTATGGGAATAACATCACGACTAGCTCAAAAAGTTAATTTCAGATTATGTTAGAGCCGGGAACAGGTGTGAGTGGGACTTGCAAAATTTTAGAGAGGTATTGGATGCTTGAAATATTGAAAATTCAAAGAGAGAGAGGTCTTGTAACAGAACTAGTTAAATCAAATAAATGCTCAAGTTATGATTGCCATTTTTTATTTGGTGTTTTGTTGAATAGGGTCCCAAACGAGCTTTCTTTGTATTTTGGTTGTCTCCTACAAATAACATACAAAAAATTGGATGATATCAATGCTTGAATAAGAGCCAACAAGCCATGAATGAGGTAAGAAAAATACATGAACAACATTAAACAAAACTAAAACAAAGAACATAAAACATTGCGTAAATGAAGTATAAACACATTAACCAAATACATATGAACATAATTCCCTTTATTGACTATTAGTAGAAGAGCTACAAATGAGATATCAAAAAAATTGAGGAGAAATTCTTGAGTAATTTACTCTGGAGATCTCAGCAAGGAAATTGTTTGTTCAATCTCCAATGCAAACTCACTCTCTCAAAGAAGTTATGAGAACTATCAATGATGATGGGGCTCTCTCAACAATGCAATGCCATATTTCCTTGGGGAAATTTTTCCATCCTAACAATTATCAAACTTCTTCTTTTCTTGGTATTCCAATGGTTTTTTATATATAATTTTAACTCCTCTTACCCTCCCTTAGATCATTAATGAGAAAATTACTTGATATGAGGATAAGAAGATTCCCTTGAGGGATGAATATCTCTAAGGCCACTCAAAATCAGGTTTACTTTGATGTTACATGTTAGGGAATACCAATTCAATGTGTGTGAAGTGGTCGTGCACTCTTGACATGGAATTTCATTGACTGACATTACTATCAAATAAAAATTCGTGTGGTTGTTATTTTCTGCCTTTGGAGAGCCCGTGTGGGTTGATTTTTTAAATTGAACCTTGGAAAAGTTTTAACTTTTACCGTTTATGATGTCTTCAGTAGGAAGAGATTTACTTGTACATGTTTCTATGACTGTAGGTGTCATATGACTTGTACAAATGTGTGTATGACTTTTCCATGCTAACACTTATACATTTGAATGTTCAGCGAGATGATGGTACTTCTGTTTTCCTACAAATTCAATCAATAATTGGGACATTGTTGAAGAATTATTCCTTAAATGTTTTGGAGATGAAAAGACTCTTTCTTCCTTGATAAATGACCTGTATAATATTAAAATTTGACCTAATGAAAAGATCAAAGATTTTAACTCTAGATTCAAAAAAAATTTAAATAAGATCCTTGGTAGTGCTAGGCCAAGGGAGGAGGTATGTGTTGACTGGTATATTAGTGCTCTTCCTTCTTCAATAGTTATGTTCACAGATAGAGCACAAAAGAAAACACTCATGGATAACATGAAGGAAGCGTTGGCCACTAACAAGAGAAGGCTTGGACTCCAAAAGAAATCCCTTGTTGAAGAAAAGAAACCTGCTAAGAAAGTCACCTTTAAGGAAGAATACAATAAGAAAACTACCATTTGATATGGAAGGATTAGTAAAAGTTATTAGAAAAACATCTAATGAATTGGCTTATTTCAAGAAACAAGTTGTTGAATGTTCTTCTTCTAGAAGATATTTTAGATCCTTCAAAAGGACACTACAGTCACCACCTCATGCTCAGTCTCCTACATAGATCTCGGGTGTTGATGAAGATGATGAAGAAGGAGAAGAAGAAAAATCTCAATCAACTGAAGAGAAGGTTGAAGAAGTATGAGTATCTAAGGACAATGGTCTTTGGGTCTATATTCTTCCCACATCAGATGAAGAAGAAGAGGAAGATATCCCTATAACATCTAGAAGTAAAAGTTCTGCAAATACACCTTCCAAAAGTCAAAAGGATACAAATGATTCTCCTGTAGAAAAAGGTATGATTATGACATTTTTTGGTCAGACTTCTAGACATTCATCTTATGCTCCCAAGACTCCTTCAGATCCTTCATCATCTAAACCCTTGATTGTGTCTAATAACAATATTGTTGAAAATATGAAAAAGACTAAGGCAAACATCTCTATATGAAGTTAGTAAGCATAAACAACAATAATACAAATTGTTATTGAATGATTTAAATGCAAGTCCAAACTCTCTTTTTCCATTGAATTCTATCACAAATAAATATTATAAGAGTAAAAAAGACTAAGCCTCCTTCTCTATCTTCAAAAAAAATTAGTTAGACAAATGCCATCCTCATTGGTGACGGGTCAAATTCTCATACAACACCCTTCCATTTAACTTTTCAAGTCTTTAATAAATATTATCACAACTTCTTAGTTGATTTTGGCGCTTCATTGAATATTATACCTTATTCTGTATGTTTAAAGTTGAATGTGAAGCCCCAAAATCCTACTACTAAGGTAGTCTAATTACACAGAACAAAAGTGAAGTTTTTGGGTGAAATGAATGATGTATTAATTTTATTTTCATGCAACCCTAAGGTCTTCCAAATCATTGTTATGCTATTTATCAATATCCCTCAATTATATGGTCTAATAATTAATGGAGACTTGTATGAAAACTTAATGGTTACTTTTCTATTGATTGGTCTCACATTGGGTTACAATATAATGGTAAACCAAATAAAATTAGAATTGAAAGGAAAAAACACATGAAATACATAGTGACTAATTTGGATGAAGAAAATGAATTAGTTGCATTAAAAAATAATATTCTAGAGAATTGTTCTACTAATTATTTTTTTGGAAATCACGTAGCCTAAACCAATCCTCATTCTTTAGAATCTATTTCATCACAAATTGAATTTTTTTCACAAACGTATATGTCTAGGTGTGTAAATATTGTAGAGATTCTTGTAAATGATTTTGTAAACAATGTTGTAAATAATGTGTTTTGGACACTTTATTTTGATAGGTTAAAATGAAATGATGGTGTAACTGCTAGATGCATTCTAGTCAACACTAAAAATTAGAAAAGCATGCTTACCTGTAGGTTGGAATTTGATTGTAAAAATAATGTAGCCAAATATGAGGCACTTGTGCTGGGTTTGCATAAAGCGATCAATTTAGATGTCAAATACTTAAAGGTTTTTATTGATTCAAAGATGGTAGTCATACAACAAACAAACATTTTACATTGTTTCTCTAATAATTTGAATCATTATCAATATTTGGTTGAAGACTTGACATCTCATTTTCTAGCTTTTAACATTAGCCCTATACCTATACTACAAAATGAAAGCGTTGATCTCTTTTCCAACATTGCTTCCAAACTAATTCCCCCTAAGGAATTTAGTTCTCATTTGTTCTGTATTGAATTGACTTTTCACCCATCAATCCGTGATAACATCACAAATTGTTGAGTTTTCAATGATTATGAGCTCTCTGACATCTGAAGGAACTTCTGATGGGGAAATTATTGACGAAGACTTGGATGACAGAGGGTTAAATCAATAGTCTAAGAAAAGCAAGTCTAAAATTGCATTTCCTAAGTATGTAGTGAAATTAGAAGATATTTACAACCTTAAATATATATTTAAGTGTCCAACCAACTATAAAATTCAAAGATATTATTTAAGGTTTGAAATTATTAATCTAGCCATTAAAGATAAAGCTCAAAACATCAGTTTAGGTCTTGGTGTGTTCCCTGATGAAATACTTAGCTTCATCCATCAACTTAGAAGGTATAAAGACATGTTTTCTTAGCGTTACAACAGTATCAAAATGTATGAAAACTGAAGTATACAACATACAATTCCAATGTTGTTTGACTTATAACCGGTTCAACAAAATCTTAGAAAGATCCATCCTAACCTTGAGCCTCGGATAAAAGCTAATCAAAATAAGCTATTAAGGTCCAAGATTATCTTCTGTGTTAGAAATTCGAAATGGGTCTACAACCTAGTAAATGTAAGAAAGAAGAATGGTGACATTAAGATTTTTATTGACTGTAGAAATCTAAATAATTTTTTTTTATGAAAGACAATTTTCCTTTAACACCAATGCTACATATTTTGCAATCAATTGCTCGGTTTCAACTTATTTCTTTGCTAGATGGTTTTTTTAGCTATAATAAAATAATGATTCATTTTGAGGATTACCTTTAGAACCAAATGGGGAACTTATGCATATCATAAAATACCATTTGGTTTGATCAAGAAGGTGCAATATTTCAAAGAGTTGTGAACATTGCATTCAAAGGTCTTATAAATAAATTAGTGGTAATATATCTTGATGATATTACTATTTATTCTAAGGAATGAGTAATCATCTACATGACATAAGATATATATTTGAACATTGTAGGAAGTGTGGCAAATATTGAGATTTAAATAAATATATATTTACTTTAACAAAGGGTAAACTATTAGGATATATTGTTTCAAAATAAGAAATTACAATTGATAGGGTTAGTTATTTTTGAAGTGGACCTTCCCCATAATAAGAAATACATGCAATCTTTTGTTGGTCAAATTAATTTTGTAAAATTTTTTGTTCCATATTTCTCACAAATAGCTTTACCTATAAAGAATATGATAAACAATAATACAAATTACAAATGGGGTTAAGTGAGGAAAATTCCATTGAAATAATTAAATAAGAAATCATAAAAGCTCCATCCTATATTCTCGTGAGTACACTAAAGAATTTGTTTTATATACCTTTTCTTTAGATAGGTCTTATGCAATAGTATTAACTGAGAATAATGATGGAGTGGAAGCACCTATATCATCTAACAGTTCAAGATTACAAGGAGCAGAGCTAAATTATTCTCAAGTTGAAAAGAAAGCATTTGCAGTTTTCACCTTTGTTAAGCATTTCAAGCCCTTTTTCTTAAAGTCTTGTAGCAAGGTAATAATACCTTATTCAATAGTGAGTAATTTTCTAATACAAGGACATCATGGAAAAAAACGATCACATTGGGTTGCTGCCCTCTAGGAGTATGACTTTGAAAGTAAGCGTGCTGAGATTGCAAGGGGACAAGATTTGTGTAAACTAGTTACTGGGTTTAGTATCTCTTTATCACAAAATGTCTTAGATGAGCAAGAGGATATATAACAGGTATGTGTCATGACCTCTCATTCACAATATTCTGATCTAATTCATTTTATGGTTCATGGTTATGCACCTTCCAACTTATAACCTAAACAAGAAAGACCTATAATACTTAAATAAAATCAATACCAACTTGTAAATGGTGATATGATTAGGAAAAATTATGATTTTGTAATGCTTATATATTTAAAAAAAGTTGAAGCTAAAACGTTTTTGGAAGAAATTTCTGATGGACCTACTGGAGGACATTATGGAGGAGACACTGCAAGACATAAACTTTGTCATGTAGATTACTATTGGCCAACCTTGTTTACACATGTTGATGCCTATGTTAGAATATGCAAGATCTATCAGACAACTTCAAGAAGAGATCAAAAAGCAATCATGTTATTACAACTGGTCAAAATTGAATAACCTTTTGAACAATGGGTTATAGATGTAATTGGTGAGACTCTTCCTCCTCTAAGAAACACAAATATATTTTGACTGCAACATATTATTTCTCAAAATGGGTGGAGGCCATTACATTAAAAGTGATCAATTTTTAGCAAGTTATTAATTTCATTGATCAACATATTATTACTATATTTTGTCTTCTTCTTTTCCTGGAAATTATTTAATTAAATTTACACAAAAATTGAGGTTTTAAACTTAAATACTCTACCAATTATTTCACTCACTATTATGCATTAGCAAAATACACAAATAAAAATTTCTTGAGAATTATTAAAAGGACCATAGACAACAATAAAAAATATTACATAGGGATTTAATGTACACCCTATGGGATTACAGGATATCATTCAAACCATCTTTAGGAACCTCTCCATATTACTTAGTATATGGTAGAGAATATATTGTTCCACCTAATGTTGATTGGGAACTATTTTGAGGGTTTGGGTTGTGGTCAATCTCAAAAGCATAAGGAAGAGCGGAATATGTAAAGGTTTTGGCCTTGCAAAATGGATTTTTTAACAAAAATATCTACTAGTTCTCTTTAAAATAAAATAAATTCAGAATAATTACAAATTAATATATATATATAAATTGGGGTGATATCTAAATGGATGCACTCTACTAGGCTTGACCACTTGCTCAACATCACATACCTTGTAAGGAGAACACAAATTAAGGCTCTCGAGGAGGCCAAAAGGAAGGGTACTAGCCTCACATTAATTTACCAGGACACAATAGAACATAGTAAGAAAGGATTAGATGGAAAACCTTGGGTAGGATAGGGCTTCAAACAATTGCCAACAAGCACTAGTGGGTAACCCCAACTACTCCTAAACATTGTGCTAGAGGGTGGACTAAATCCAATAAAATCAAGACAAATAGAAATGTGAGCATCCTTAAATGCACTAACTCCAAACATGACATCCCTCGGGAAAAACACAACAAGTAAGGCAACTCTAGAAGAAGCCACAATGTCCAATGACAAGTCTCATTCACACTCTCAAAGCTACCCATTAATTGGTCATCTCTAGCCCCAAACTACTAATCCATACACTAGTCCAAAGCTCAAGCAAAACCAAAACATTGGCACAAGCTCAAAAAGGCAAAAAGAAATTCGTAGTGGCTACATGAATTTTGCTGTGCACAAAACCCTAGATGTTGAAAGACCAGAGAAATAATCCCACCTACTAGGAGGGAAGTATCTAATACATCATAAAATCCATTCACAGAGACAAGAGTGAAGACTTGCCATATTATTCAGCTTAATAAGAAAGGCTCACATGTTTGGTGAATACAGTGGGTTGGCCACCCCACCAACCCTCTTGAATTGAAATATGAAGCAATGGGGTGGTGAGCTAGCCTCCCAACCTTATGGGTACTTTTGATATCCACCTCCATGAGGGGATGAAACAATGGTTACTAATATGTATAGGCAAATAATTTTAATTAACAGAATCAAATTATATATTTATTATATCTAAACATTTCATAAAAAATGGGAAATTACTGGGGAAAGCATTACTGAATATGCAATTTAAAATTATATAATTCCATGTCTCACAATCAAATACATTTTTATTTATTTTACCAGTTACTCCATTACACATCAAATTTCAATGTATTTAAATTATTTTAAAATACACAAATTCTGCACACATTTATTCAACTTAATTCAAAACACATATAATATGGCATACAAAACTCACAACATAATTAATTAAAAATTTAAACATTTCAATAAAAATTCACATTTTTTTATTATAAACAAATACAGTTAAACTATTACATGTTTACGGGATTGAACAAATGGTCATAATTTGTGTAAACAATCATTTTCAATTAAACAATGAAATTATTATTTTATTTACATATAAAATTATTGCATGAAATGGGCGAATATGCAATTTAATTATAGAAATTAATGTTATATCAATAAATACAATTTTTTTGTCTTTTTTTACAAGTCCTCCCCAAAAACATCAAATTTCAATGTATTTAAATTATTTTAAAATATTTGATGATTTACAATCTATTAAAATTAATTCAAAAATAATATATATCCCTATAATCGCAACACAATTAATTAAAAATTTAAACATTTGAAAAAAAGGATCACACATTTTTTTATAAACAAACATAGTTTAATATACAATATAAAATTATAATACCATACAAACACAAATGCACACTTTCTTTCTAAATGTCCATCTCTCTCAAACATCAAATTTTCAAGTACTTACATTATCTTAAACTCTTGTAAAACACACACTCTTAAGTTATTATATCTAAACATTTCATGAAAAATACTAGAGAGGATAGGTGGATATGCAATTCAAAACTATAAAATTAAATTTTTAACAAGTCACTCCCCCAAACATCAAATTTCAATGTATTTTAAAATACACAGATTCCACAAATGTATTCAATTTAATTCAAAATATATATAATATCCCATACAAAAATCACAACAAAATTAAATAGTAAATTAGACATTTGAAGAACAAAATAACACATTTTTTTATAAGCACATATAGTTTAATATACAATATGAAATTATAATATCATAGAAACATAATACACATCTTTTTTAGAAGTTCATGTCTCTCAACCATCAAATTTCCAAGTACTTGATTGTCTTAAACTATTGTAAAACATAAAAGGTTGATTTATTGTATCTAAACATTTCATGAAAAAGTAGATGTCATACAATCAAATACATTTATTTTTTATTCTTTTTAGAAGTCACTCCACCAAGCATCAAATTTCAATATATTTAAATCATTTTAAAATACACAAATTTTACATACATATTCAAATAAATTCAAAATACACATAATATCCCATACCAAAATCACAACAATTAATTAAAAATTTAAACATTTCAGCAAAAAAATCACACAATTTTTTTATAAATAAATATAATTTTAATATACAATATAAAATTATAACAGCATAAAAACGAAAAACCCAATTTTTTTAAAGTGTCATGTCTCTAAAACATCAAATTTCCAAGTACATGCATTATTTTAAAATACAAACAACACAACATTTAATTAAAATGTTAACACGGTACAACATAGAACACTAAACATAACAAAACATATAATTAAATGTTAACGCGGTACAAAATAGAACACTAAACATAACAAAACATATAAATTACAAGTTTTTTTTTACATAAACTTTAGAATTTGAAATTAACGTTTTGTTTTTTTTAGTTTCTTAACTGTATTTAATTTTTAAGAGTTCTGTAATTTTTAATGTACATCTTAATTAATAAAGAGAATTCTAAATGCAATTGGTCTATATAAACATGTCTCTAAAGCATCAAATTTTAAAATGTGACACTGCAAATTAAATAGCAAACAAAGGCCAAAACTTTTGAAAGAAATTATGAAAATGTAAAAAATGTTTGTATAAATGTTCAGATTTGAAAGACCTAGACCTATCGCCGCTGAGAAAGCAACGGCGTTATCCCTGGCAAAACCGTGAGCAGCACTTGGCAGAGGCGAGAACAAAGCAAAAACTGGAACAGGGCCGCAGTTCAACACTAAGATGCCATGCCAAATTAAGTAACGACCCTTTTAGGTGGATACCCTGTAACTTTTTCTGCCCACATCAGCTGCATTTTTTTTTAGGGCCCCGTCAGGAATGAGTTTCGAAAACCATAGCCATTATAGCCGTGACCAGGTAAGTCTAATTAGGCATATAATAAATAACAAACCAATGGCCCTTTTTACCAGCAGCTATTATAGCAAAACTGACTGAATACTGGTTCGCAGTGGCATTCCCGCTGTAGGCGTCTATACTTACCTACCTGTGCTGGGACCCTCACGCAAGTATTTGTTTCCATAGCTATGCCAAGTGGGGTTGTGTGAGACCATATCTTCGAAATAGAAGCCTAAGAGTGTCGGAGAACGAACGAATCAGGATAAACCCAATTTTTTTTAAGATTTAAATGTTAACGGGTTTCTTTAAAAGCTAAAACAAAACAACGAATAATCAAAATTATAACTCTGCGCTATTAAAAATAAACATTATAAAAGAAAATATAACTGTAACTGTCCAAGAACATTGAATGTAAAGAGGCTTTGAAGATTATCCCCACCTCTTAAATACCGTCTTAGAAATACTATCCAAAAACATGGAATGAAAAGAAGCTTCAGGATAAACCCAATTTTTTTTAAGATTTAAATGTTAACGGGTTTCTTTAAAAGCTAAAACAAAACAACGAATAATCAAAATTATAACTCTGCGCTATTAAAAATAAACATTATAAAAGAAAATATAACTGTAACTGTCCAAGAACATTGAATGTAAAGAGGCTTTGAAGATTATCCCCACCTCTTAAATACCGTCTTAGAAATACTATCCAAAAACATGGAATGAAAAGAAGCTTTGAAGATTATCCCCAGCTCTTAAATACAGTATGAGAAATCCAAGGCATGAGAGATCATTAATTCTTTAAATGGGGTCTTGGAGTTTGAATACCAGGGAAAACTATAATGTATTTAACTCCTAAATTGTTAATTAGAGAAGTTATAATTTAGATTCTCACCTGCAATAGAAAAAACACATTGCATGCTTACAATTATTCATTGAATAGTATTTCTCCCTTTGTACTCCAAACACAAAGCCAAAGACAAGGAATATTAGGAAAACAAATGTGCATAATATAATGTTCCAAGCACACACACAATTAATTCAGACTGTCCATTACAAAACCATTCTAAAATACAAACAAAAAATAAAAAGGTACATACCTTGTCCCAGCAGGATGCCATGTTCTCTTCTCTTCTTTTTAGCATCATCCTCCCTCCTAACTCCCACCAACTAGATCCAAACTCCTCTCCCTCCTAAACACAACCAACTAGAGCCAATCTCATGTCCCTCTCCAGCAACACTAAAAAAAAGAAAACCAGAACCAAGCCAAAACAAAAATGCAAAAATAAAATAAAAACCATAAACCCAGAAAAAGACAAATATAGAAACAATTATCCAATTAAGCATGGCCATGCTTGAAAACAACAACCAAAAAAGCCAGAAAACTTGTGAAAACATTTGACAGATTCTGGCTCTGATTTCTTCTGCCAACCTAAAAAAGCCCAGCCATGTCCAATCTCTTGCCAACTCACAAATTAAATTCGAGGTAGTGTTATGGGTCGGCAGTCTGTCTCCCAGATGGAACAACACCAAATCTAAAGGCATAATTAGGGAATCGAAGGTACAGTCACTCTCAAATGCGTAGCTCTTCTCAAATCTCGCACTCCTGTACGCATTTATTTCCTTCTGCATTTCCCGTCATAAGGAGTGATGCCCAGCGTTGCCTCACTTCACCTTTACAACCTCCCAAATGCCGCCCACTTATACTGGCAAGCCATATTTCCCATGCCATCGGGTCATAAATGAACGGCAGGTGTACATGGCCATCGTTAGATTTTGCTAAGGCCGAAATAGAACGATGGGCATATACACCCTCCCTTCATTTATGGCCCGATAGCATGGGATTTATTGACGGCCCACTTATACTCATTATATTGAGATGGGATGGGATATTTATGTTTTAGGTATTTCATTTCGGATGATCAAAGATTTTGGAAGCCAAGCTGGCACCAGGTGAGGCGGTTCATCACTCTTATAAAATTTGAAAGGTGGCGGTTGAGGTTGAAATTGAAATTCACAAAATAATTTTTATCTTATAAGAAAGTTTAAAAATTCAATGTGTGTTTAAACTAATAAACCAAATAAACACAACAAAGATAAACTATAAACCTTGTAAAGACCTCTAGGATACTCTATTGAACATAATCACTACACAAAACGACCAGACCACATTGAGAGGTAAGCATCATCCTCTCTAAGGATGTCCCTAGTTACTTTTATATGTTAGTGCCTCTTTCCTCAATCTTTGGTGATTTATAGAGCTTGGACCAAGACTCTCTGTCTCTCTGACTTACTTCCCATGTGTTCCAACTCTTCAGTTAAGTCTTCATCTTTGGACCCAACCCGCATTTATAAAATTTTGACCAACCATTCTTTTTGCATGCAAGTTGTTGTTGCACTTCATGTTTTTCTAAAAGCATGCATACAATGGGAAAATATGTTTGGATCAACACCCTGGTTCAATTTTCAACATCTTCGTTCAATATTCTTCTTGAAGCATATATACTTCGCTAGATAACAATTAGAGTAGTGAATTACAACAAAATTTCCGCTTACACATTCGTTGACTAATCTCAACGTGTTTCCTTTACAAATGCGAGAAAAACTTCACAGCGCAAACAACATGTTCACTAACAATATCATTGAAAATGCTAAGAAGTTTCATTTGATCCAACAATCTAACAATGTTTTCAAAGGAAACTTCATATATAATGTTGTGCATTTGTTATATGGCGTGTAATTTTCTAGAAGTCTCGTTTTTCATCTCCTTATCTCTAAAAACAACAAGTCGTCTATTTCATAGGGAAGTTTAATATCACATAGAGAAATCTCTCCACATCTACAACATTTTGATTTCTTTTGTTCAAACTTACAAGACAAAATATTAAAAAAGGTACACATCCAATAACTAAAACTCTTTCTAGAGATAAACGCCTTTCTCTTTCCTCCCATCATCAATCAATCATGCTACAATATTTGTGTCTATGCTTAGAGTTTGATTCAAGGGCACGGAATCTATTATAACATGGTAGAGTTTGATTCAAGGCCACAGAATTCCCTAACCACATTGGAAAGAAAGAATGTGGAATTAAGAGTTGTTCTTCCTACATTGCTCGTAGTTTCCTCCGCTATTGTGAAACATTTATTTTTTTCTTCCTTCGGAAATAATGTTTGTTTTAGATAACTCTATTAGCATCCATAACTATACCAATTTGATCATTGATACATATTATCTTTCGTGGAGATACCATCTTAGCACTAGCAATCACCACTACTCAATGGGTTCTTTTCAAAGGGTTTTGTACAAATGTGTAATCTCTACTTTTCGTTGTTGGGTTTTAATCTGGGATGAAATAACAAAAATCATACCCACAAGATGATTCCTTGCCTCTCTCCCTCTCCTAGAAAACATTTCTAAACTATGGCATTGGAGGAAAATCACTTGGTTTTCTAAATCGAGGTACATGATTTTTTCATGGGATATAAGACATTATTTTGGTTGGAAATAACTCGGGTCTCCCTATTCTATCCAAGGATTGTGCCACTTTCTCAAAAATCATATCCCTCCAAAGTATTCATCGTCGGCATGACCACATCAATGTGTTTGTGGAGCTCCACAAGAATCCTATCCAAAAGGGTTCCTACCTCAATCGCATCACTTCGTCAACAACACTAAAGCTCCATTAACTTCTTCCACGGAATGTTAACTAACTCACTAATGTCGTCTTTGTAGAGTTGGGATGAAGTATCATTGAAGGATTCCCACATTCATAGATGTAATACTAATATGCGACTTTTCTTTGTTGTTGGGTTGAGGAAAATTTAAAGACATGTGATGAAATATTGTTTTATTTTCTAAAGAAGAAAATAATAGTGAATGAGAATTTATGTTGGTATAATAAATCCTTTGAAAAATATGTTAAGAGGCTAACATGAGAGATTGACCCCAACGGTCAGGAAAAAAGTTGAAATTAGTTACGCCTAAAGAGGCAAAATAAAAAAGGACGAAAATAATCCTCCCTTTGTCTTTACTTGAGCTTCTAAAAGAAAAAGTACAAGAAAAAGAAATGACTCGGCAAAGAATACATACCACTATTATAAGTTATGAGGTTGGATAGAAATACCGTGTGGTGGAATCTATACTAGGTACTATGGGATATAAATACAGTGTCATGGAAGCCACACGAGTGGGAGAAAATGACTAGTAAACTCATAAAAGGGTTTCCAAGACGCTGCAAAAGGTTGTGTATGTAGAGAGTTGAAATTATCCTTCTTCGTTTGTGCGAGGACTTTTCTTCCTCTCCCATAAACATCTTCATCTCTTCTATGACTTAGATCACATTGGTTAGAGAATCAAACTCAACATGAATGGATGTACTTTTCCATGACCATTGGTACTATAACTCACCATTTATTAAAATTTATAAACATAACTATAACACTCCCTCTCACCCATCATACTATCTCAAGCTCTTGAAGGAGTTATCTATGACTTAACCCAACCTGTGAAGTTTGTCATGAATATGGCCTCACCAAAAATCCTTCTTTTCCAAAGTTTGCAGAAATAAAATTTGATACCATGATCGCATCTAGCTCGTCGAGGGCTTTTGAGAAATATAAATTCTATGTCAATCCGACTCTTGGATTGAAAGTTATGGCCAATTGAAGTTAGGTCAATTACTTAATGCCATGTGGCATCCACACGTAATTTAAATGGCTTTGCGCCATCTGCACAAATGGTTCCGCCTCACAACATACCGCCAAGGATGAGGTTCCATGGTGTTACCACCAACCAAGACCAGGCGATTTTAAACATGGGGAGTATTCAGTTTCAAACCTCGCCCCCTCATTAACTCCCAATACACCAGGCGGACCTCATCATGAACATGGATCGTTGATCGGTCTCGTGCCCCTATTGAACCTTCGAAAAGTAGCTCCCCGTTAAATGGGGGACCCACAACGAGGGTTTTCGTGTTGAACACCCCCCTCTAAAGCCATGGTGTACTAGGGGGCACGAGGATGATAGTGGGCCGTTGAGTAGCATATGTATTTAAAACACTGTACTACATCAATTTTACTATACATCTCATTTACTTTATCTCATTTTCATAAACATAAGTACAAGCAATTTAAACATAATAGATAAAATATAACTACCTCTTATTATATATAGTTCATTTTAAAAAAAATTATATATATCTTTAATTTAAAAACTACAAATGATAATAAAATTATATTTTATTGTACAACTTCAAATTTTAAGATTAAATATCGCACAATGCACTATAAATTTAGAGAAGTTCATATCCATTAAACATCAAATTTCAATATATTTAAATTAAATTAAATAACGCATTTTTGCATAAAGTAATATTACAATATTTTTGCATAAACTAATATTATAATATATTATATAATTATAATATATATGAAAGGTAATATTATATTGTTGTGTATAATGTATTTTTATAATATCAATCAAATTAAGATTAAATTTAGAATTGTGTGTTTAATATAAAGACTAAAAGTTGAAAATTACAATGAATTTTAAAAATACAACCAATAAAATAAAATTTACAATTTTATAGATATTATATTTAAATACATTACCAAAGGTTACAAGTTAAAAAATTCAATTAATCTTAAATTACAACATTACATTATTATGAGAAATGTATATAAAATCATGCGTGTGTGTTTTATATATAAGTATTAAGAATTCAAAAACGCTTGAATAACTAAAATATCAATTTTTCGTATTTCAAAGAATTTTAATCTATGGTCGAAATGAATGAGTATGGGATAAATGATGCAATTAAGAGAGATGGCTTGGTGGCCATCCTTTGCCGCACGCCTTTGCGTCACTACAGATGAATCTGATTATGTCAGATTTCAAGAGACCTCCAACACTAGTGTCATTGGTTTTTGGGAGAGTTCTTTTTTGTTTCATGGTAAATATTTGGGTTGGGCTCCTTGACTAGTAGTGGAATGGAGGGTTTGAATTTGAATTCCTCTCTACGAGTCAAAATTTATGGTTTGTTTCATGGTAAATATTTGGGTTGGGCAACTTGATGAGTAGTGGAAGGGAGGGTTTGAATTTAATTGAATTTTTTAAATGACAAACAACACTATGTTTAAAATTTTGCACTCCAAAAGCGGTACTTTGATAACAAATTAACCCTTCACCACTAATTTTTTCCTTTAAATGTTTTCCTTATATTAAAAATTTCGAGGAAAAAAAACAAAATGACCATAACAGAGAAATTATTTATTAAATCTTATTGTTTCATTATAATTAATAATTATCACATATTTTTTATTTTAAAATCTATTTTTATGTCATTTTTTCTAGCAACAAAGTTAATAATCAAATTGAAATTAATTGTAACGATTAAAAGTACTAGATTATGAGTCTTATTCAAAAAGATTATAGGCAGTCTCTCATAACAAAGACCGTGCAATGGGCCCTACTTTGTCAATCTTGTTATCGTTTTAAAATTAAAACAAATCATAAGAATGACATTGATTTTAAATTAAAGATTATTTTCACATAGAGTAGAGGAGAAGTAAAGAAATTATACAACGTGAAGTGATTTGTTGTGGGTTGGCTTAGGTAAAGAATGATAGTGGCTGATTTTAGACTAAAATATGCCACCTTATATACAAGTATGCGACCATTAATTTACCGACATTGTGTTTAATAAGATCATTAGTTAATGGTGTTAGGATCTATAGGTATTATAAAAATCACGACATTATGGGACTTTGGAGTTATTAGGGCTAATGGTTGCATACTTGCTGATAAGGTAAGAGGAGTTGAAGTTAAACTCTTCTAGCAAAAAATATCAACACATATATTTAAGGAGGTTTACAACATATAATTTTTAACTCAATTAAGTTTTCTTAGTCATTCTGCAATTGAATGAGAATTGTGATAAAAAAATCATGCAAAATTGAATTAGTATGGTCATTTTAATCTCATTATTACATGATTCTAATCCTACATATATAATCAATTAATTCGATAAAAGTATGTGGAAAATTGAGTTTTCTTTTCCATGGAAAAGGTTTCAGTTCTCTTTGAGTGAATCGCTTCGACATAAGATATATGGATTGAGATTTTTAATTAATTTTTAAAAGTCCACATAATTAATTTATGTTGTGAGGACCTACAAGAAAATTTTCTATTCAGATTTACGTGCTTCCAAGCTTCTCCTCCCAATGATTTAGGCATTTGAACCCAAGAATTGTTTTCTCCAATTACGTTTTCAAACCCAAAACAATCTTTTATATATATATATAATTGAGAAGCGAGAGAAGTATTCATCTAATCAGGAAAAAGAGAGAAGAATATATATTTTCTATAATGTCTAATATAATCATGTATGTGTAAGATGAATCAATGCTAAGCTAATATACACATTACATATGCTATCTCCTCTCTTCCATGTATCACATATGAGCATGTAATTTTCTTTTAATAAAAGCACAATTCCATTTTAAAACGAAGGATTATTGAGTAAAAATAGTCTTATTTGTTAAGGGATCATATTTTAGAAGTTTTGTATAGGGTTTTGTTGCAAAGGATGTGGACACCATCTCTCATATCGAAACTTGGTGCTTTCATCATAGAAATATACACTTCTATTGTTAGCCTCTACAACTACATCAACAATCCTACAAAACCCCACCTCTACCTCTATTTTTAATTTTTAATTTTTATTTACTTATTTATTTATTTTTTTGAAAATTAGCACAAGAAGCATTTTGGTCTTTCAAATGGTTGTGTAAGTGGCACAATTCAAATAAATAAAAGGTTCGAGTCGATTAAACCTTGTTGCATCTCCATCAATTTCTGAAGCTAAAATAAATATTAGATCATCAACTTTCAGTAGGCCCCATAGAATATTATATGTCATATGAATACATGAGACATGAAGTCTCACAATCTCACATCAAAAAATACCTATTTAAACCTGAGTTTGACATGAATCTTCGTAAGTTTTTGAGCTAAAAGTTGTATACATAGAATTCGCAATGTGTCAATATGCATATCAAACATAGATTTTGATGCTTTTAAGATACATCAATGACCAATTCCACTGTGACCTTACGCCTCCTCCACTCCTTTTCACGGATTATATTTCATAGCTGACTATACTCTGGAATTACAATATACACATATTATGGAAAAAAGAGGAGAGCCCTTATCCAAAGCCTAATAGTCCATAATAACATGTAGCATCCTCTCATGGAAAGTCTTTTTCTGATGCAAAAGGGAGAAATGAGTGGGAAAGTTGGATTCGAGATATAGTGCAGAAAAAGAGTAGAGGGAATGAGTACATGCATGCTATCAACTTCTATTGGAAAATTGAATTACTTCCTAGTCAGGCACTCTTGGATGATCACGAAGCAAGGAGGGATCTACTATATATGTTGGATCATATGCATGCTCAACTCATGCATCATGATTGGAGTTTGAAAGCCATCACCAACAGGTAGGCGCAAATATAAAGACACATTGGGGTTCCAACACAAACCCTAAGGTCGCTCGCTACACGAGAATATCATATTCCCAAAGAAAGATTGAACTACGATCCTCCTCACTGAGTTTATGATGTTTTTGTGTTTATGTCTGGTTATGCTAGATAGTGTCGATCACTTATGGCGTTCTACAGGGACCAATTTTAGGTATGGTCTGGTTTCCTTGGAAAAAGACCAAAATGACATATATTTTTGACGTAAATTTTATATTTTGTGGTAATAACGTTAATCCTTGAAAAGAAAAAAGAAAAAAATCGTGATTTTGCACATATATAACTATAGAAAAATGTGCTTTTTTTACGTCAATCATATCGTTGCTATACATGCATTTAAAAGATTTTACCACATCAATTTTACCATACATGTCATTTACTTCGTCTATTTTTCATAAACACAAGTAAATAAAAGGAATTCAAACACAAGTAGATAAAATAAAACTACCTATTCTTATATATCCTTTTACGTTAAATAGGTTATATATAATATACATTTTATGTATTTTATATAACATAAAATCACACAAATAGAGTAAAATCACTGTTTTTTAATCTTATCATGGAAATAAAAAAGTATTCATCATTATCATATATTAAAATATTAAATTAAATTATATATTATAAATTTTTGATAAAAAACTTACAAATTATGATAAAATTGTATTTTGATATACAACTTCAAATTTTAATATGCATCTTAGAGTATAATGGTCATGGTGGTTTGTGATGAAGGTCTACTACAACGTTGCAAATTCTCTAGGTATTTCTCATTTGTTTCTCTCGCTATTTGTCTAGGCTAGTGACGTTTCCAATCCCCATATATTTATGTGGCATATTCCTTGATCTTTGGCTCTCAGGTTACCAGTCATTAGAAATTTATGCTTCGTAAACTTTGGCATTATCTTTGTGGGTTTATACTGGAGCTTTCATATTGGTCCTCCTATTAACCGAAGGCATAGAAAATCATGGATGAGGAAGGCAGTGGTCTATGTGGAGGAAGAGAAAGTGTGGCTAGGATCCAACTCTAGGAGGGGGGAATGTAGCAAAATACTCGATATCAGGTGTGGGGGGAATTGAATACAGTGAGGGGCAGAATATTGGTGGGAGGGAGGAAATATTTTCTAGGCTACAAAGAAAGAAATTTCCTTTTTTCTTGGTTAGGGTTAAAACCAACATTTCCTTTACGTGGTTATCCTCTCTTCGAAGGAGCACATGGTTCCTTTTTTCATGGAATGATAGAATGTGCAAGGCGAAGTATAGTGGACATTGGAGTGATGAGAGGATTGAAGGATTTCTCACTACGACACATCAGAGAAGAAGATGTAGAAGAGGCTCAACATATCATGAGGGGAGAGCCTGTTTGCGTCATAATAGGGTTGTTGTGTTTGTAGGTGACTACCTTGAATAGATGGCTCACCATGTTGAGGAGGAACTATAGAGATTGGAAAGGGAGGCACCCTCTCAGAGAAGGTCTCTTTTTGACACATAAGTGAGGGCTTAGTGGGATAGCTGGATTCGAGATACAAAGAAAGCAAGGAGCAGAGGGAATGAGTACATGCAAGTGATTAGACTCCATTGCAAAATAGAATTCCTTCTCGGTCGGGCACTCCTCGATAATCAATATGTAAGGAGGGATCTACTATAGAAGTTGGATCATATGCATGGCCACCTCGCGCATTCTGATTGCAGGATGAAAGAAATCAACATGAGGTTGGCACGGATCAAAGAGATCTTGTGATTCCACCACGAACCCCAAGTCCCCCGGCTACAACAACATATCCCATTCCCAAAGATGGATCGAAATGAGTTCCTGCTTCCTAGGTTTATGATGTTTGTTTACACTGAGTACAAAATTCATCTTTCTAGTGTTCATGGGCAAGATAGGATAGAGCAACATTTTGATTTTTTATGTTTAAGTCTAGTTATGTTAGATATGGTTGGTCACTTATGGCCCTCTATAGGGAAAAATTTTGGGTATGGTCGAGTCTCCGTGTCAAGAGACCAGAAAGACATGTTTATGACATAAAGCCCTGAATTTGTGGTAATACATCTCACCTTCAACAAACAAACAAACAAACAATAAAAAAAAATCATGATTTTAGCACAAATATAGATACATAAAATGTAAATTTTTACGAGTCATATCACTACTATACATGCATTTAAGATATTGTGCTACTTTAATTTTACCATACATCTCATTTACTTCATGCATTTTTCATAAACACAAGTAAATAAAAGTTCTTCAAACATAAATAGAGAAATTAAAACTACCTCTTGTTATATATCACTTACTTTAAATCTAAGTTGCACTGAAACGGATACGAGAACAGATACAGATACAGTGTTTGAAACGGATACAATAAATTTTCAAAAAACTAGGATATGTTACATCAAGGAAACGTCATATACATCAATATATATATCATTCATCTTTTAGAATCTATAATCTATATCTAAAAATACATAATCATCATCATGAATTCAACATAAACAAATAATCATTGTTAATTTAGCATAAGCATTGTCATCGTCCTTGGTGATGATTATAACATTCAACATATTATCATCATCATTAGTAATGTAATGAGAAATGCTACAAAGTTTGTGCTTTCGGGTCCAACTCCTTCAAAGAACGTGTCATGCACGATAGATGATATCTATCTTCCTTGCAAGGCAATTAAAAGGCCCATGGGATCATTGGGATTTCCATCAAGATCTATTTGAACATTTCAATCTTCTCAATGTTAGCTTGGTCTCTTGACTATATGAAAGCAAAATATTGCCTAGAGAACATTTGTTATACTGGAGGGATTTATTAAATCAAGAGAAAAATCAATGACAATCAACAAAACCTTAACCAAACTGAAAATTAATCGCTCAAATAAATCTCTTTACGAAGACATTCATCAAACCCTTTTATTTGCATTTTTGAACATCTACCTTTTTCTTAGTAATAATCCTTGATAAATATATGGAGTGTCGTTGTTCTAAAGATTTGGAAGAGACGTTCTGAGGTTGTGTTTATAGTGAGCTTATTTGCAAATTTGATTTCTTCATTTTTATTATTTATTTATGGCTATACAAATTTTCACGCTTTCGAACATTTAAGGGTGGATTCCGATCACGATTTTTGTGGTTTTGTTTCGGGAAATACGGAATCGGGTCCAAAAAAATCTAAATCCCTTGAAACATATCAAATTCCAAATCTCAAGTTTCCGATTTTTCGAAACGACACAATTTTGTTTTTTACAAAGTTCGGATAAGAATCGTATTGGTTTCCGTATTGGAAATGGAGATCCATGTTTCCGGTAAATTCTTCAAGTGTTTCCGGAAACTTAGATTTAAATAGGTTATATATAATCTAAAATTCGAAAATCAAACATAAGTCAAAGAAACATAGCTCTATCTTTATTGATATATATTTTATATAATATAAAATCACACAAACAAAAGAAAATAACTATTTTTGAATCTTATCACTCTTCAAGTAGTAAAATAAAAAATAAAAAATAAAAAAATTATCATTATCATATATTAAAGAAATTTATTTAATTAGGGAAGGGAACATATTGGCTATAATAATTGTTGGACACCTAATCCTCAATGGGTTAGTGTGGAAGCCGAATAGACAAAAGGAGTCCAAGAGACCTTGGGATGTGGAATCCAATGATCACAATATGTACTATAAATGTATATCTCTTGTTAATAAAAATGTATTCTCATGTTTTATCTTCATATTCATTTGCTGCCATGTGTGTGTTTAACATGGTATCAGAGCGGGCGAATTCTGACCCTCCTCATATTTGAGTCACTGTTTTCTTGTGGCCTTTTGTTGTGTTTCTTTCACCAGACCTACGCATTGACCATTAATGTTATGTGGGTCGTGAACTCTCGGTGCAGCGATATCGTTGGTTGATTCATTCATGCGTTGGTGCTGAGCTTGAAGTCTAAGTGAAGTTCATGGGAATACAAAACGTTTGAAGACATATATATTGACGTGTTGGAATGGAAAAATCGATTTTCCCTGCGTTGTGTCTCTATACGCTGGTTAAAGGAATTCTAAACGTTTTGAACATCGCTGTGCCTGGTGATCTCCATGTGTAATTCCCGTTATGAGCGACTGCTTTATGTGGCCAGTTCTACTGTCAGTCATGTGGCAATAAAGAAGAAAAAAAAAAAAAAACGTAGTCGGTTGTTGTAGTTGTATTCTGCGTTGAAGAAAGACCAATTTTAGCCATTATCCTGCCATCCCTCACACATTTATGTGTGACAGTTCCTTACCTTAGTTCCTGACCTCTAAAATCCGCAGGTCTCTATTTTTCGTTGTCGTTTCTATATCCTTCGAAATCCACAGGTCACCATTTTTTGTCTCTGATTCGTTGAACTGCCATACTAGAGTTCGTTGGTCGCTATGCATTAACCATCTCTGCTCCAATAAATACGCTATGCGTTAACTCCATATACGCTGCTCCTACTCCACATCTTGAATTTCGCTCCCATACAATTGGTCCTCTAGTAGCGAAATTGCATACAGACCTACATGAAACCGTTTCAAAATTTGCCCAACCAAGTGGTGTCTCTAGAATTCGAGAAGAACAACTACTAAGGAGCAACTTGTGTTCAATTACGCCTTTTATTTCCCTCGCTCTTCTCATCGAGGCAAGCGAAAAAGAGGACGGATCTTACAGAAGCCTGGAGGAAACCTATCAGGCATTGCGGTGTTTTCAGGTTCTTGGCATCGAAGCGAAGAATTCTGACCAAACATGCAAACTCGCATTTGAAGCACTAAAATATTCTTCTGCATAAATTAAAGACATTTATTATGCACTTAAAATCACTGAGATATTGAAGTGTCCATTTAGTGATGTCGATGTAATCAAGGGCATTGCATCAAAGTTGTTATCACACATAAAGGGTGCTAAATCTTTGCTCGACGACTATTACCCTCTCAGTTGTTTGGTCTCTATCAGGAATTAGGATTTGGCATCTGAAAAGTGGCATTATTCTAGAGGATGCCAGTGGTATTTTTCAATCGGTCAAGAGTTTAAGTAAAAATGATGGAACATGGCGATATACATCAAGTGAGGATGAATCTAGTCCCCATGTTGTTGTGCTTGCCTTAGAAGCACTTCCCGGGGTTGTAGCATTGGAAGAGTCTAACATTGAACAGGCTAAGATTGGATTGGTCCCCTTTCGGAAGAAATAACTCAACAAACTTGCCAATTATCTGAGGGAAACATTCACGCTACTGTTGACAGTGTAATATCGCTGTGCAGAGGGACAATGTAAGTCGGTCTAAGAGAGAGTCTCAGATATGCCGTGGTTGAGCAATTACTGAGAGAGCGAAAAATAATCGTATGAGTGGGCATGAATTATTCCTTTCGGATTCAAGCTTGTTTGTTGATGATGCCGAGGCTTATGAAAAGTACAATAGGGAAGACAAAGAAGATCGGGCCAAGGAGGTGAAGAAGAACCCAAGTCATTCAACGGCAGAAACCTCAACTTATGGGGTTACAGCTGAAGAAGTGGAGCAAATACTAGCTGAAGATGATGATGAATTGGACCTTCATGAATTGGACGAGCTAGAAGCTAGCATAGCAAAGACTACAATGGCATGAGTCACCGTGTTAAGCTTAAACTCGAGCGCTTTCAACGTAACAGGTATTACAGCACCTTTTGGAGGTAGAACAAGCTCTCCTGCTCTATGAGCGTAGATTACAGTATCTCCATTCCAACCATCACCAGCAATTTGTGGAAGGAAGTCAACATCTTGAGCACGCACACTACCACTTAAGGTTATAGGAGTTGCACCAAGATCATGATCTTGTCCTCATTATGGCCGAGATCATGAATGCTACATTACCAAAATCATGATTGTGTTTAGTATGATAATGCATCATTGTGGGATCACTGAGCTTCTTCTTATCACAACCATATGGAGACTGTAACTTGTTTAAAGAGCATGCTAAGTGTATCACTGAGATCCTCATTATCATAACTATGCCAAGAACGTGCCTATGATTCTCTTCCTGCACTGAGAACTTCATAGTCGAGAGTGCTATCACAAAGAAGATCACACTGTAATTACTTACTCTAATTATACCCGAAATTTGCAAAGACTTGTGTTCCTGCACCGCATCTGACACCCTATACCACTGTGGCTCACTAAGACTTCAAAGATGTATGCAAAGATATCTTTGCTCCTCATCCGATGTTGCAGGATGTTTGAAATATCAATATGTCCAAGTTTTGTTTCTCTCTTCTGTGAAGTTCAATGGGGTATATATAGTGGTTGTGCTTCCATAAATAAGACGAAATAAGTGTGAACCATTGTGTCTTTAATTAATTTGACATGATTTTCCTTTTAATTCATTTGTAGGTCGACATGACTGAAATTTACATCGTTTAGCTTGTTGATGTCTTCAGGAGGATTGGGATTGTCTTGGAGGGTTTTTATAGACTTGTATACATTACACATGACATTGAATCTTTGACATCCCAATACTATCAATGTGAGCCCCTAACTAAATAGACCTCTTGCTCATGAAACCCATGCAACACGGAATAATAAATTCATTTTATAAAAATCGTAATTACAATGTCATGAAGACTGAACCTAGTAACACTTTCTTCAACACTCCCTCTTAGCTAGGGAGGTATTCACGATGGTACTTGGTCATTCTTCATATGAAATAATTTCTCATAAGAAGAATCAAATTGTTAACACATCTATATAGCATCATAGTAACCAATATTGTTTCCACAACAAGGCCTTGACTGAAAACTCTATCTCTCATTAGATTAGAGCACATTTTTGGTGAGACCAATGATTATAGACACCTTCATCATTGTCTCTCAAGGTACATACCCACCTGGGTGTTCACTGAGTATGACCTTCTAGGACTATTCTTATCTTGGGTTCCCAGACCTTAAAGAATATCAATCCTCTTGGCTACCCTTATCTTGGATGCCCTACACGTGCTCAAAGAGCATCATATGCCAGATGATTACGAATTCTTCCCATTCTTTCTTCCTAGGTGAAGACAAGATTGTTGTGTCTATATCTCGCTCTTAACTAGGGAGGATATACCCATTACTATAAAGGAAAGTACCCAAGTTCCTTCTGACTAGGAACTTTCCCAAGCTCCCTCTCAATTAGGGACTTGCCAGAGATCCCTCTTAACTAGGGACTCTATTTTTCATCAGCAACTTCTTCTTGGGGGTGATAGCTCCTGCGTTTCTGGAATCAATGTTTATTGTCGAATAAGCAGCGCTAAAAATCTGACAGATGAGTGCATATTTAATAACAAGATAGGCAGAACTATAAATCTTATAAGTGAGCACAGATTTAATGACAAGATAGATAGGAACAACTTCAATAGCTTTGATACTCAATTTAGGACAAAATCCAGTGAAATAAAGGTATCAAAGGATGTAGGATATCTCCAGAAGGTCTCACCTACAAAATCTAGGAAGGAAATCATCATTGTTCTAACTGATAGACAAATTTCCATGAACAAGAAGGTTACCTCATTCAAAAATTTGTGCTCTCTATGCTAGACAGAGAGAGAAAAGTTGATGGAAAAAGTGTTGAAAGTTAAGGGTCCTCAAATAAGACAGAACAATGCTATGGAAAGATTATAAAAAAGAAATTCATATCACCAAAAAGATGGAGGACGCTGAAGAAAGGGACAAAGGAAAGAGGGAGTAACAGATCTCTATTATGATTGAGATGGTATCCCTCACGAAAAGGTCCTATCATAAGCTCCTAAATATTTAGTTACAGATATGACCATGATAATAAGATGCATTGTGGCATCATGGAAGCAATAGAAACAACAAGACATCACCATGGGAATCATGAAGGACAAAATCCATGGCAGACAAACATGAAGGATATAGCTCTTGGGAACCTCATTGGACATTGAAGAAAAGGATGAAGTCATCTAGGACAATTCTAATCATACAAAAAAGAAACATCTACCAAATGGGGACATATAAGATCCTCAAGATTCTATGAAGGAATCCTCATTGGAGGGTTCACTGATCTAGAAAGGAAGAAAGTGTTTCGTTAGGAAATCCAACTTATGGAATTCATGAGATGATTGTGTGGTGACATGAGAAATGAAGCAGATCAAGGGATTGAAGGTATCTTCAATCAAGGAAGATGATGGAAGAAGCATAGATGACCTAAAGGTAAAGTGAGGTATGTATGCTTGTGTTTAATATTATAATGTCATGTCGTATGGTTGTAGGTAACATGGATCATTACTTTTATCTTGAGAAGCATGATCAAGAGAAAAAGGATCTCCTCCTCTGAAAGGATGTAGGAAGGCATAAGTCACACTAGATGAAATCAACATTATATGTCCTCATATGAAGTATGAGGTGGTTGACCACAATGAAGAAACTCTGATTGAAAGCTCATGGGAATGGAATGTGTGAGAAAGGAAGAGATCGTGAGATATGCAACCCTGATGAAGTAAATAAACATCCAGAAGACCAAGAATATTTGTCTAAGAATTCTCCGAGAAAGATATGAAGACTCTTATGGAAGTCTAAAAAATATGGAGACCCTTAACTATGGATATCTTTGGGAGATGTGTCAACATGTATACAAGATGTTGATACCTATCGAAATATGTCATGATGAAGATCCATATCGAAAGGTACAATTTGATTTAATGTTATGTTTTGATTACTTGAATAATATTTGGATGAGTTCATGGAGGGTTATTGGCACAAGAGTTGCAAGTACAACTACAACTATAATTCATGTGGAGGATGGGAATTCCTTAAAAAAACAAGATAAGGAAGAAGTAGCCACATGACGAAGGTTCGAAATATGTATCAAGAACACCACTTTCCATGAAGAAAGGAATGACATGACGAACCAAGAAGGAAAGTGATCAATGGTTAATGCCCTACAAGGGAGAATCTCGACTGAATTTCATAACATCAAGGAAATTTATTAAGCAGCTGAAGGACCCACGAAGAAGAATCTACTGATGAAAAAGAGAGTCCCTAGTTAAGAGGGAGCTCTAACAAGTCCCTAATTGAGAGGGATCTTGGGCAAGTTACTGGTCAGAAGGAACTTGGGTACATCCCTTTATAGGAATGGGAATATCCTCCCTAGTTAAGAGGGAGAGATAGACACAACATTCTTGTCCTCACCTGGGAAGAAAGAATGGGAGGATTGGGTAATCATCTGGCATCCAAGAATCTTTGAGGATGTGTAGGGCATCCAAGGTAGGATTAGGCAAGAGGACTGATATTCTTTGAGGGCTGGGAACCCAAGATAAGAATAGTCCTAGAAGGTCATACTCAGTGAACACCCAAGTGGGTATGTACCTTGAGAGATAATGATGAAGGTGGTCTCTCCAACATTGTGCTTTGATCTAATGAGAGATAGAGTTGTCAATCAAGGTCTTGTTGTGGAAATAATGTTGGTTACCATGATGCTATACATATGGGTTACCAATCCGATTCTTTATGAGAAATTCTTCAGATTAAGAGTGACCAAGTACCATCATGAATACCTCCCTAGTTAAGAGGGAGTGTTGAAGAAAGTATAACTAGGTTCGATCTTCATTACATTGTAATTATGATTTTTGTAAAATGAATTTATTATTCCTTGCTGCATGGGTTTCATGAACAAGAGGTATATTTATTTAGTGGCCCCCATTAAGAGAATTATGATGTCAAAGAGTCAATGTCATGTGTAATGTATACAAGTCTAGAACAACCCTCCAAGACAATCACAATCCTCCTGAAGACATCAACAAGCTAAACGATGTAAATTTCAATCATGTAGGTCTACAAATGAATTAAAATGAAAGTCATGTTGGCTTAATTAAAGACACAATGGTCCACACTTATGTTGTCTTATTTATGGATGCATAACCACTATATATACCTCGCTGAACTTCGTAGAAGAGAGAAACATAACTCAAACATCTCTGATATTTCAGACATCCTACTACCTTGGATGAGGAGCAGAGATACCTTCGCATACATCTCTGAAGTCTCGGTCAAGCATAGTGGTATAGAGTCTTGGATGAGGTGTAGGAACACAAGTCTTTGCAAACTTTGGGTATAATTACAGTAAGTAATTACAGTGTGATATTCTTGGTGGTAGCACTCTCGACTATGAAGTTATCAATGCAGGAAGAGAATCACAGTCACGTTCTTGGCATAGTTATGATAATGAGGATCTCAGTGATACAATCATCATGATCTCTAAACAAGTTATAGTATCCATATTGTTGTGATAAGAAGAAGCTCGATGATCCCACAATGATGCATTCTCATAGTTAACACAGTCATGATTTTGGTAATGTAGCTTTCATGATCTCGATGATAATGAGGACGAGATCATGATCTCACTGCAACTCCCACACAATATAAAACCCTTGTTGACATGTTGAAGATGTCAAGTAAGAGTGCAACAATGATCTAAGTGAAGGAGCTTATATGGTGCAGCGATGATGATGATATCAATAGTGACAAAGAAGAGGATTGGTGTCTTGGTCTTGGAGTGGCATATTAGGTCAAGGGTCATGGTCTTGGTATTCGTCAACTGGAATATCTATAATAAGAATTTTGTGCGGGTTTTCCTCTCCAAGAGGGAGAGTTTTTGGCCTTGGCAGAAAGCCAACATCATGTGTTATTGTCTCTTTTTTTTCAATAACTAATTGATGAATATAAGAAGACACACTCTAATAAGAACAAGTGAAGATTGTGCTAAGAAGAAAAATTAAAATACCTCACAAGTAGTTATCATGCTAGAAGAATCACATTAACTCTAATTGGCCTATATACTTCAACATGTTCTTCATAGCTACATGGCTCCCTCTTTCCTTTACATTTCATTACATCAAGGTTGCTCCCTTCCGAGGTATCATGGAGCCATATTCTTTCTCAAATCTTGTCATAGGATCTAGGTCATCAATCTTGGACATCACCATCATCTTGTCATCATAAATGAAGGCATTATATTGAGCCTTTCCAAAATCCAAGCTAATCGTAGCTTCCTCATGAAAGTGGTCTCCTTGTTATTCCATGAAATTTGGCCTTCAAGTTATCTTATTGCATGGATACCTTTTAATCCCAAGATGAACACATCTTGACTTCATAATTTCCAAAATCATATGTTGATCTTGCCTCAACATTCATCATATATTCCTGCAATATCCTTCCAGATAGAAAAATAAATTTGTAACTAGATAATAATAATAAAAAAATATTAGGCCTACCTCATCATGATGGCTTTCCCATCAAGGCATCAACATCCTCATGGTCCATCTCCACAAGAATCTTCATTAATGCATCAGAGTGCCCAAGGATCCAACTTGATTACCAGGTTATAATTTTCTTCTAGAGACAATTCTATACGTTGAACACCGTTCTATATATTCTAGAGAGTCATAATCATTTTTTTTATTCTAGATTAAGTCAAATTCATCCTTTTAGGCATCATATAATCAAATCACCATTCCTAAAGATCATTTTTTTACAAGATTTTGTACATATGAATCCCACCCAAAATTTAATTCAAATATGCATTCCTATGTTCCATACAATCATGCAGCTATCTACCCTACATTAAGTCTGTAACTTGATCAATTGCATTCCTTCATCCTTTACGAGTATTGTTTCCATGCTATATGGAATGTATACTAACCTTGTCAAAATGATTCTTCCAAGAACCTTAAAAAATGGCGTTTTTTCCACGATCATGATGATCCACCTTAGCAAAATGACTACCTCTAACATTATATTAGAATGCTTGGATGAACACTAATATGCAAAATGGTCCAATTTTATTAATTTTGAAATATTAGATGATTCCTACAAAGCAACTCAATCAAATAGACTTTAAATATGCTTCTACCACATGTTTCTATCTATGATGTCACACCAAATCAAAACTCTTCTAATGTAAACAACAATGCATGCTATTCTAAAGGATAGACTAACTTCCTAAAGAACCTGACAGTGAGGATGGATTATTTAGTAGTAAATATCCTTGACATCTTCTTTCTTTGACTTCTTCTCAGGTTCTCCCATTTCTTCAGTTGTGTGAGCTTTGATTCTTTCCTTTATTTTATTGTTCATATTGTTTGGACAATCCCTCTTAAAGTGTCCAAATTCATTACATCCAAAGCATTGAACCTTGGTCATGTCTTGCTTCTTCTTTGGCTTTCAAAACTTTCCCTTCTTCAACTTCTTGGTTCTTGCAATGAAGGCTTGAGACTGCTCATTTGATTCAATATCATCCTTTGTCTTAATCCTAGTTTCTTTCAGGATGCATTGATCCCACAAATCATGAAAATGAGTTGAGTATTTCTTAGAGTAGATGCTCGTTGTAAAAATACTCCATTCTATTGGAAAAACATTTAGTACACATATGGTCATTTCATAATAAAATATTGTCTCCTCAAGCCCTTAGAACTGATACCTTATTTGCAAAATCTTCATAAGAAAGGATGTCGTGTCCTCATCCTTTGAATTATTAATTTAATATAACTTATTCCTCAAATACATCTTTTTTCCTCATGTACTTATAGAGTACAAATTCACTAGCTTTTCATACATAGCCTTTTAAGTCTTCAAGTTAGCAAAAAATGGAACAAGATTATCCTTAATGGACTCCAAAATGATCCTTTGTGCCCTTACTTCCCCTTTCTTGTATTTTTATAACTCTTGAGTATTGTCTTTGCTAGGTTCAATGACTTCCCTAAGAACATATTCCATTACTTCATGTTCTGTAAGTGTCAGGTCAATCCTGTTTTCTTCCATGCTAGGAAATTTGTTGAGCCGACGAGCTTATTGCTTTCCTTACAAACAAAACCCATAAGACTTTTAGATTCATATATATAATAATATGATACTTACTTGTCAACCAAGAGTCATTTGGTCTTTGATGATTTCTCCAACTATCTCAAGGCTTTCAAGATATTTAATGAGATTTCAATGATGTCCTAGAAAGATGTCTTCTAGGATACCTTCAGAAACAACTTCCAAGAATGATGAAATATGTATTTCAATGATCCTTTGAATAGACCTCGTTCCAAGAGAGATCAAAAACCTTCTTGTAGTCTTACTCTTCAATATTTCCTTTGATGAGGGCTTGATGTAGTCTTATGCAAGTGATTCTCCTAAGCAAACCTTTCTTATGTCCAAAAGATGATCTTTCTAACTGCCTTCTTGTTAACCTTAGCTCTAATACCATGTTGGAAAATTCAATGTGGCAATTCAAATTTTCCTTATTCCTTAATACTTGTTTGTGAACTTTAATTATCTTCTCGTGTTTCTTTATTAGATCTTTTCATCAAACAAATATCAAGATCAAAACAATAAAGACAATGGACACATATATTAGGCTTGAAGCTAGGGAAAAACCTAGAAAAAACTCTTCTCTTTCGATAGAATCTGCTCAAACGAGACAAAAAAGACCCAAACCCTCGACCACGTCCTCTTCCAGGTACAAAGTTAGCCCTTACAGTAGAATTAGATCACCACAACTCGATTCGGCATCAATATGCAACTTTGACCACACTTTGACCCTGCAACTTCGACCCTATAGCTGCTACATAAACCCTAATTTAGCTTCTTCAAGAGATCCTTCTTTGAGCGATGTAGAGCTTCCCAAGGTCAACGAATTCAAAAACAGATTATTTTCCGCTTCAAACAACTTGATACTGAACTCGTCTTACTACAACTTAGACCTGCAATGTCATCATTCTTAGAAACTGCAGAAACCTTAATTTTTCTCACGCATGAGACAGAGAGAGCCCAAAAACAAGTTTTCTTCCTTCTTTTCTCCTTCTAGACCTTCCCTCTTCTTGTCTTCTTGCTTCCCAAATATAGATCAAAGTTCCTTTCTTGAGATCGAACTTGTGAGTGAGTGAATGCCAAATGAGATCAAATCTACTCCTTTATATATCCTTTCCAAGGGGTCGATTTCCCTTCTTTAGGCCAACTTGTACTTTGGAGGTTATAAGGATTTTCTAAACACAAAATAAATTCCTTTATAAGTTACATCTTTCCCGGAAGGGTCTTATAAACATGATGTTGACTCTATTGAATTTTGACAATATATCATATGACCGAACAAACCTTAGAAGCACGAAGAACGTGATTTTTCAACATTAGGTTGAACTATGAGTTTATGATATATATGGCTTGCGGGTTATTGCATATATATGGGGTGGTTGCGAGTTCCCCGTCACCAAAATATTTAAAAAATACATTTGAATACATTTTATTCAATATCCCCTTGGGCACCTCCCTAGGTACATTATAATGGACAATGATAAAGTCATTCACTCATTTCTCCATGAGTTGTATTGCATCTATGCTACCTTTATTGACAGAATATTATGGAGGGGAAATTATGTATACCTCAAAATTGGCAAAATCTAGCATGCCCAAGCCTTGATAATGTGATATTGGGGCAAGTTCTAGAGATATAGTGACCAATAATAAGTTGCAATTGATCTCTTATTTGAGAAATCTTCATAAGGAAGGATGTCATGTCCTCATCCTTCGACTTATTAATTTTATATAACTTATTCCTCAAATACATATTTTGTCTTGAAGTACTTATAGAGTACAAATTCACTGGCTTTTCATACATAGCCTTTTAAGTCTTCAAGTTACCAACAAATGGAACAAGATGATCCTTAATGGATTCCAAAATGATCCTTTGTGCCCTTACTTCCCCTTTCTTGTATTTTTTATAACTCTTGAGTATTTTCTTTGCTAGGTTCAATGACTTCCCCAAGAACATATTCCATTAGTTCATGTTCTATAAGTGTCAGGTCAATCCCGTTTTCTTCCATGATAAGAAATTTGTTGAGCCAACAAGCTTATTACTTTCCTTCCAAACAAAACCCATAAGACCTGTAGATTCATACATAGAATAATATGATACTTGTCAACTAAGAGTCCTTTCTTATTTGATGATGTCTCCAACTATCTCAAGACTTTCAAGATATTGAATGAGATTTCAATGATGTCCTAGAAGGATGTCTTCTAAGATGCCTTCAGAAACAACTTCCAAGAGTGATGAAAGATGTATTTCAATGATCCTTTATATAGATACCGTTCCAAGATAGATCAAAAGCCTTCTTGTAGTCTTCTTCAAGCTTTCCTTTGATGAGGGATTGAGGATTGATGTAGTCTTATGCAAGTGATTCTCCTTAGAAAAACTTTCTTGTGTCCAAAAGATGATCCTTCCAACTGCCTTCTTGTTCACCTTCGCTTTAATACCATGTTGGGAAATTCAATGTGGCAATTCAAATTTTCCTTATTCCTTAATACTTGCTTGTGAACTTTAATTATCTTCTTGTGTTTGTTTATTAGATCTTTTCATCAAACAAATATCAAGATCAAAACATTAAAGACAATGGACACATATGTTAGGCTTCAAGCCAGGGTAAAACCCCTCCAAGGGGAAAACCCAAAAAAAATCTTATCTTCTGATAGAATATGCTCAAATGAGACAAAAATGTCCCAAACCCTCGACCAAGTCCACCTCCAAGTACCAAGTCAGCCCTTATAAGAGAATTAGATCACCACAGCTCAATTCTGCATCAATCTGCAACTTCGACCCTATAGATGCTACATAAACCCTAATTTAGCTTCTTTGAATGATGTAGAGCTTCCCACGGTCAACGAATTCAAAAACAGATTATTTCCCCTTCCAACAACGTGATACTACAACTCGTCCTACTACAACTCAGACCTGCAATTTCATCCTTCTTAGAAACTGCAAAAACCCTAATTTTTGTCACATGTGAGAGAGATAGAGCCCAAAAACAAGTTTTCTTCCTTCTTTTCTTGTTCTAGACCTTCCCTCTTCTTGTCTTCTTGCATCCCAGATACAGATCAAACTTCCTTTCTTGAGATCGAACTTGTGAGTGAGTGAGTGCCAAATGAGATCAAATCTGCTCCTTTATATATCCTTTCCAAGGGTTTGATTTCCCTTCTTTAGGCCAACTTGAACCTGCTAGGGCCGACTTGTACTTTGGAGGTTTCCGGGACTTTCTAAACACAAAATAAATTCTCTTACAAAATATACAGTCTGATCCAAAAATAGTGAGACAGTAAACTGACCTGTGGAAAAGAATCTGAGTCTTGAAGGAGAATCAAACTTATGCATCTCTGTAGGAAGAAAACATTTTTTACTCAAGGAAGGAAGAAGTTTTCAATAGTGAATGTGTCATGCACCAACTCATGTAAGGACCCTTGAAGACTTCATCTAGATCAGAAGAGCCTGTGGGCTGCAAACTTGTCAAGCTAGACATTATGTTAAGGCAGCAATAGTGGGCTTGTTATGTAAAAATTGAGGCACAAGACATTGTGAAGTGAGAACATGAGCAGACATCAGTGAAAATTAATTCGTGTTGAAAAGTTGGCAAATTAATTTTCTAAAACCATTATTGTTTCTACAAGTGAAATTTTGGTCATTTATTGATTTGATTGTTTGAATAATGGAGAAAATTCATGGATTATTAGAGTTATTAAGCACTCTAATCTTATCTACTGGTGGAAGCACAGTTAAAGTCAGCAAAGACACTCTCAGAGATATTCAAACATGTTTACAACATGCACAAGAAAACATTGTTTTTTTCAGCTTGAATCTCAACTACAGCAAGAAGAATTACAACAATGGAGTCATCATTCTAAACTTGTTTCTGTTCAGAACAATGAAACCGACTTCGATAAGCAACAAGTCAATATTGTTGAAATTGATTCATATCTAGTGCCCAATAAAGCAGTAAGGTTACATGCAGATGCAGAAGTTTAGTTTGCACTTCCCAAGCCCATCATCAGGCCTTGGGAAGAGCTTGTCCACAAAAAGAACAGAAATGGTCTTGGATATGACAAGGATGTGTCCTTTCATATTCTAGATTACTCAAAGGCCATCCAGTTTCAGGGTGTTGGATTACTTCATGACAGTTCACCTTCAACTGTTCCAGATTCTGCCCCTCCTCCACAACAACAACAACAACAACAACAGATTATGAAATGCAAACACTATGACCGAGTTGGCTATATGAAAGATCATTGTTTTAATCTTCATCCATGTAAGCACTATCATAAAACCAGTCATTCTTCAAATAGATGCTTTAGAAACAAACCTCCTGCAAGAACAAAGATTCATCTTGGATGGATCACTTCTTGGAAATGGGCATCAACAGCCAAGAATATATTCCAGTCACATGTTAGAACTTGTTCTAGAGTATTGAACAGTCTTGCAGTTGAGTTTTCTCCATCATCTCACCTTGTATCTGACAAGGGGGGAAATGATGATCATCTACAAGCTTCAAAGCCACATCAAGCAAGCCTGAGCCACAACCTGCCATACCAGATTCAGAGTTGTAGCCAGAGGCAAAGATGCCCCTGAGCATGCCTTCAGTCGGTGATACCTCTTCAAAGAATTGGGAACACTTCCTCTAGCAGAAGACTTCATCTTCTTTCCAGTTTCGGAAGAGTTCCAGGAATTGCAATAAGCATTCCAGAGTTGGTGGTAATCCTTAAATCATCAGAGGTTGAGACTTCCCTTTTCAAGTTGAGGTTCTCCCTTTTATGTAGGGTGAGACCTCCCTTTCATGGTTGAAGGTTTCCCTCTTCAAAATATCAGGAGCACTTCCTCTAGCAGAAGACCTGAGCTTCATGCTAGACTTGGAAGAGTTTTGGGAACTGCACTAAGCATTCCAATGTTGGTGGTCATCCTTAAACCACTGCCCTTTATACCAACATTTTATAGAGCACCTTCAGCCAAGTGCTGCCATTCATTTTTGCACATTTTGCATTACAACTCTCTTCTTGGACTCATACATAACCCTTTGAATTAAGGGGGTGAATGTTGGACACCTAATCCTCTAAGGGTTGGTGTGGAAGCTGAATAGACTAAGGAAGTCCAAGAGACCTTGGAATACGAAACCAAAGGTCATATGAATGTATTATAAATGTATATCATTTGTTAATAATAGAAGTACTCTCGTGCTTATCTATAATATCCTATTGTTTCCATGTGTGTGTTTGACAAATTATATAAGTTGCATGTATGCTTCATGAGTACTTGTTAGTAGTAAAGGATGATGATGAGTTATGATATGTCAACTAACCACCTCAAGGCCCACAAACCTTTTGATATTTCATCTTCTAACATTAGGGTTTTAGATCTCTAGGATTCTTTCTTTATGTTAAAATGTCATTCTTTCAGCCTCTTGTCATAACTTTTGTGCATGCATGTAGTTGTCATCTCTCTCTCTCTCTCTTCAGAGATAGCTACCACCATTTTAGCTAGTTTGTGTTGTGCAACATTCTGTTATTTTATTTATTAATAGAAGTTGGGTAATCACCATATTACTATGCTCTTTGTTATATTTCTTTGTGTGTGTTTCATTTCCTTTCCTACATTTCATTACATTCTTTGTATAACTTAGATCAATGATGTCAAAGTAATTCACTCTTTGTTGTTGTTAAAGGGCTATTACTTTGTCCAACAAATTTCCAGTAATGAAAAGGTAACCTTTGTACTCCTAAAATCCATTCCCCCTATCAAACATTGGTGGGAATCTTACTAGGAGAGACATAATGAAGATGAGTTTATAATATTCAAGGTCACACCAATTTGGGAAGCTTTTGTTAATGTACTTAAGGAGTAATTCTGCCCTATAAGGGAGCTATGCTAACTAGTACACGATATGGACAACTTTGCAACATGAGAGAGATTAGATGGTGCTAAAGTACACTAATATTTTCCATACCTTGTGCTCAGAGATGGGTATCAAAGAATTAGAGTGACACTTGGTTCTGATGTACCATAGTGGTATGCACATGTACATCTAAATAGAGATGGATTTCTTGGACAACTTACTAGGATAAACTAATAGATATGTTATCATAATTGGGAAAAAAAGGAAGTATATGAATAAATAGGAGTTTAGGTTTGCAAATCCATTGCAAAAAAATCTTGGAAAAGGTGGCGCAAACTCGTAGGACAAGGAACAAAGCGAAGAGATCAAACCTCAAGAAAACCAACCCAAGTCACAAGGAAATAAAGGTAATGGGAAGTCGAAAAAGGATAATGGAAGGTGGTGTGAGTTCCACAAAACCCCTGGCACAACATTGATGAATGTCGCTTGAAACAATCATTGTTGGTTGAGCTTAAAGAAAAAGAAACAAATTATGGCTCTAATTTTGATTTAGAGTAGGATGAAAGAAACTGAAGCATCAATGCAAAACCCAATGCTACCATCACAATCACAAAGATCCAACCATAAGAGCCAAAGGAGCTTGAAGAGGGGGAGTGCCTCTTCCACTCACAAATGTGAGTGAAGGAGACCCCACTAAATTTTATCATAGATAGTGGGAGCAAGAAGAACCTGATCTAGTTGGGGTTACCAAGAGATTAAATTTGTTGATAGTGTCGTAGCCCCGAACCGTACACCATTAGTTGGTTGAGACATGGACAATACATCTATGTTAGCCAGAAATATTACCTATCCTACAAGATGAATCCCTTCAAGGAGAAGGCACTATGTGATGTGGTCCCACCTGAATTTTGCGATGTTCTTTTAAGGAAACCTTATATGTGTAGATCCCATGTTCTTTATGAATCTCGTCCCTTGATAAGGTCATTGTTATTTTAGGAGGTCAATTCTATAGGGTACCATAGGTAGTTTCAACTATTGTAATTTCATTGATCTTAATGAAATAATGTCAAAAGGTCATTTATGAGACTGCAAAGTTTTTTCTCTTCATGGTTTGGTTAGAAGGTTAAAGGAAATTCATTGCAACCAACATAGCCTCAACACATGGCTCTCTACACAATAGAAGTATACAAGACTGCAGAAACATGAAAATATAGCTTCACTCCACCTATTAAATGGCCTCTTCACTGACAGGTCAAACATTGAGTTGACTTAATACTTTATGCTTCCTTACCTAATGGCTCAATATATAAATTCTCTCTTAGAGAATGAGGAAATAAAACGTCGAATTCACGAGATCATCCAAAAGGGTCACATTCAATTGAGCTCGTCACCATGCGCAATTCTAATTGTGTTGATGCAAAATAAGGATGGGACATGGAGGCTTTGTGTTGATTATAGAACCCTGAACAAAATCTACATCAAGAATAGATAATCGATCCCCCTATTGACAATCTTCATGCTCAACTTAAGGGTATCAAGTTCTTCAGTGTGATTGACCAGAAGTCTGTCTGCCAATGACTTCCAATTAAACAAACATATGTATGGAAGACAACCTACAAATTGTCATGCCCTTTGGCTATACTAATGCTCCAACAATTTTCATAAGGATGATAGGTGATATCCTATGACTATTCATGAATTCTTTTATGGTTGTATATTTGGATGACATCCTCATCTTCAATAGAACCTGGGCATAACATTTGCAGTACATTCAACAGGTCCTAATCACCCTATGACAACATAACTTGTGTGTCAATCTAGAGAAATGCTCATTTGGTAGGTAGAGAGTTCAATATTCGGGATACATCATGGATGAACATGGGGTGCATGTGGACCCAACCAAGACCCATGTCGTTCAAATTTGATCAACTGTGATGACTCTAATTGAGATTCCTAGCTTCTTGGGCCTTGCTAACTTCTACCAAAGGTTCATGTTGGGGTTCTCTCATATTTCTTAACACTTCAGTCAAGTGAGCAAGTGGAGCTAGAGAAAATTTTCCCCCATCTTTGTCACAACATAATGCATTCAAGGATCTAAAACACTACCTCTGCTCCACACCAGTCCTTACCTTATCAAACCTGCAACAACCATTTCAGATTGAGATAGATGCCTTCGACTATGTTATTAATGCAATCCACACTCTAGCAGGACATCTAGTGATCATAGTGAAAGACTTTGTGATATTGTTCGAAGATACCCCACATATGACAAGGATATGTATTCAATATTCCAGGCATGCAAATAGTGTAAGTATCATGTTATGGGGAAGTAGATGATCATCCACATTAATCCCAAGCCTCTACTATTCATGCAAAAACAAGGAAATTTACAAAATAACTGACATCAGAAATGTTTCACATACTTAGTACTACAATTCCACATGAACATAAAATACAAGAAGGGAAGCACCAATCATGTTGCAGATTACCTCAGTTGACCCTTGTTTGTGGCGATAACCATTCTTCTTAACTCTTATGGGAACAAGGCATCTAGGTGGCCGCAATTATATAATAGTGACACTAACTTCATTGCTACATACTAGACATTGATTGCAAGAAAAATTAATTGAGATTTTCACCTCTATGATGCACTCTTATGCTACCCATGCCATCTTTGTTTTCCTTAAATTGATCATGCCAAACTAATCTAGGAGGCACATTACAATCAAGTGGAAAAGCACTTTAGTGTGGAGAATATAGTAGTAGCATTTCTATTGCCAAAGCTTCAACAAGGCATCCACTAGTATATCATATCATGCACTATAACCTATGTTATCGCTAAACAACCGTCAAGAAGTAGGGATTTTACACTCCTCTACCTACCCAGACAAGCCTTAGGAGTTAGTCTCCATGTATTACATGTCAATTTTACCTCCACCAAGCATGGCAATGATTGTGTGTTTATGGTAACTTATTGGTCAGTTCTCTAAGATGGTCATTTTGGCACCATTGCACGAAGAGTAGCATATCTAAAGCCACTACTAAACCCTCATTTGAGTGTGTTCAGGTTCATTTTAGGCTACTTGTCTATGCATGAAGTTGGGTTACACTTTTTGCCAAGAGAGGGTGCATTTTGGGTGAAAACCCACAGCTCGATCGAGCCATTTTAAGCTCTCAATTAAGCAATATTTGAGCCCTTGATCGAGCTATTTGTGGGCTTACAGATAGCTCATTCGAGCATTAAAATAAACCCTTGCTTGATATCCTTTGTAACCTGAGGTTATCTAGGAGCTCAATCGAGCTAGTGGCTCAATTGAGCCATGTTTTTGAAATTTCCCGCCAATATAACCTAGGTGCGAAATTAAAAAATGCGGCTTGATCAATACTTAAAGTTAGACCAAGCCTCCGTTTAACCAAGTTAAGGGCTCGCTCGAGCTATTTGAAATTTTATCTCAAGCGCTCGATTGAGCTATTGAGGGCCTAAAATATAGAGTTTTAGCTCCCCTTCTACAAATTTCTCTACAACATCATTTTGTACCCTTGCGGACGTAAGGTAGAATTTGTCCTTAGGTGACGGAGTTGATCACGTTGGATTTGTGAAGGAATCCTCTATCCAATGGCATATGAGTTTGAAATTTTCAAACTCATATGATATTTTTTTATCTAATTTCTTTGAAACATAATGCTTGAATTTCTTTTGGACTCTTTCAAACGGGATAAATAAAAAAATAATAACATAAAATATACGCAACAAAAAAATTTCAAAAAATACCACTATCTTCATTTATGAGTCCTCTTTAAAAGGGTACTCTTGGTTTTTGACCTTATATAAATAGTTGAGTCCTCTTGTAAACATGAGAGAGTTTTGCCATACTATCTGACTGCTTAGAGACCATTTCTAGAGGGAGACTAGGATTTGATGTTGAAGAGGAGGACGCACTTGTTTAAAGATATACTTTTATAAACATTTTTATTGATTAATGTGAAAATTTACAAGTATTATTGTAGCAACTATAAATTTATTCTTCTAACTATAAAATTATGCAGTTTCTTTGCTACCATAAATAATGAATAAATCACACTATAATTTTTCACAATAAAATTACCATGGAAAATAAAATGTTGGAAACTAAAAATTACTAGCACACACACAAAAATATTAACACTGTTATTTTTGGAAAATTGTCCTCGTAAAACCCCAACTCAGGAAAACCAATGCAACAATGATGGTTTTTATTATTATGCAGCAACAAAAATTATGAGTACAATAAAATGATGCCAAAATAGCATTTATATCTGAGAAAAATACTGGAAAAATCAACTGAGTAAAATTACCCTCCTCTCCAAGCAATCCTGCAACAAGCTGAGTCTCACATCCAGCTCTGGAACACCTCTCTGTAGGCTTCTGTGCTGCCTCTACGTAGGCCCAACTCGTGCTACCCAGAAACTACCTCTGATGAAGATGTCTAGCATGATGCTACCTCTAGAAGTTGAATCGACCTCTCTGTTGGCTTAATCGAATTGCCCCTCTTGAGGCTCTGCACAACCTCCTAGAGAAATAATATGGCCTTCTCTCTTGACTCTTCCAGAACTAGAAACTCCTCCAGAAATATTCTACTTTGCCCCTTTAGCACCTGCTAATTGATCAATGGTTCGATCTCACTGTTGAATTTCCTTCTATTAGAAAAGCAAATTTCCTTTATCATTAAGTATCCACACTAGTGTGTTCTCCATCTACCCATCGACCTCTTATTGTAATCTCTAGGTGAGACTTCAATAACCAAGATTAAAACTTAATCGATGGTTATGATCATCTACAAGTCAATCCATGTGAGTTTCTAGAGAATTCTCACCTTTCTCAATTAATTACTATTAATTAACTTGTTTTCCTAAGTTAAACTTAGGAAAAATTTAAATGCTAGCCAACTAATTTAATTGAGTTGTCTCTACATGGAATTTTCATAAACAATTTCTGGTTTTTGGAGAACTCATGTGTTTTAGCCTCTCCACAAAGACTATAACGCCATCCGATGCTACAAAAAATAACAATTAATACAAGTTAATGATATTCACCCCATATATTTGGTGTGTTTATGTTATTATGGTTAATGCAATTTTCTTTTATGTGTGTTAATTTGCCCTCTATGGAAGGTAATATTTTTTCTATTTTTCGGTGCTTGTGTGCAAGAATCAGGATCAAAGTGGCTTGGAGTAAAGTCTTCATTTAGGAGCAAGTTATTTGACATTAGTTTTTGATTTGTTAATCTGCATTAACCTGCGAGGGTTTTAAGTGAACATTTCTTGGCTTTCTATTTAAAAGTCTAAGTGTATGTATGAATTGCATCTAGGGATTATCATTTATTTGTTCACACACCTGTCTGGTGTGTCCTAAGAAAGACTCATGGGGCAATAGATCCTTGCACCAAATTTATTTTGGTTACAACAATGATCAATGGGTTATGCACCATGATAAGTTCATGAATTTCTAGATGAACAAAAATTACATATATGTTAACAAAGGAAAGGCTTTCTCCATGTAATTTTTAATCATATAGAAAATCATGATCTCATCGTGGTGTTTAACCCATTGATCATAGTTGTGACCAAAATAACTATGGTCCAAAAGTGAGATGAGGAGCCTGAGAAAGGTCTAGAACCAATAGGATCTTATGGGGAAGGATTAAGAATGAGAAGGGGGGGCTTCTTTGTGGGGATTAGTTTTCTTCATTTTATATTATTGCCACTAATTATCCTACACAGGGGATTTGTAAGAAAGCATAGATTTGGATTAGTTTCTTGCAAAGTGGCCATACCCATGTTAACATTTACATCTAAATGAGAGGTGGTCATAGTCCATAGGTTGGATTAATGTCCAGTTGTCTGAGTTAGCCCGCACCACCTCTAGCAAACCCTTCTCTAGATCCACCTCTACACCAATGTGTGCACATGTAAATAAGTCATCATCCCAGCAAAGCAGAGGAGGTGAGGGAGATTCACCATATTGGAATTATAGATGAGATATCATTTTTATGATTGAAATCAAAAGTTCAATGACTAAAATACATACCTTGAAAGTATGGTTCACTTTAGAAGATTAGGCCTCTTATTCTCCTTTTCCTTGAATAAGAAGAAAATAGAATCACTTTATGTAGAAGGATAGTGAAATCCCTTTGATTATGGGCCACAAATGTTTATCCATCCATGTTGCAATAAAGTGAGGGGAGGGACAAATGGTTGTAAACTACCCAATCCATCTGATTAAGTGAGACATAATTCCATGAAGCATTATTACTTGGCTTAAATAGGGACCTTTGGTATTTCCTCAGGGAACTTGACAAATCATGATCATGATTGCTTCACCAAGAAAGATATAGAGGAAAATAATCTAAAAGGGTACCATGTCAAGGGGAGGAGGGAAGGAGGCACCTCCTGTGGTAGTAACCATGGGAGCCAAGAGACTCGCGAGAAGTCTACAAAATGCTTAAGGTTTGTGATATGGTTTTATGTTCCCATTATTGTATTTATTTTCAATTGTGTATGTATTTCTATTAATTTTTAATTCTATGGATTTGTATTTGATTCTATGGTATTGTATTTTCCTTCTCCTTGAATAAGAAGCAAAAAGAAAAAAAGTGTGTAGAAGGATAGTGAAAGCTTCCCTTTGATTATGGGCCACCAATTTTTATCCATCCATGTTGTAGTGAAGTGAGAGTAGGGACAAATTCCTATAAACTACCCAATCCATCATTCAATAAGACATAAGGCCATGAAGCATGATTGTTTGGCTTGATTAGGGACCTTTGGTATTTCCTCAAGACACTTGACAATTCAAGATGATTGTTGCTTCACCAAGCAAGAGATAGAGGAAAATAACCTAAAGGGGTATGATGTCAAGGGGAGGAGGGGAGGTAGCACCTTCTATGGAAATAGCCATGGGAGCTAGGAGATTGGCAAGAAATCTACAAAATGTCTAATGCTTTTCTATGGTTTTATGTTTTCATTATTTGTATTTATTTTTAAATTGTTTGTGTATTTCTATTCATTTTAAATTCCATGTATTTGTATTTGTATTTGTATTTTATCATATGATGCATAAAAGGATAATTGTGTGTGTGTGTGTTTGTATGTAATGGTAGTATTCATACATGGCACATCATCCTCATAACATGTGTTTAAATTTCCTAGATCGACTATTAGGAACAAATATGAAATCCTTTGCCACATGGAGGGAAAAGGGATAACGTATGATCCCCCTCCATTCCCTTTGTTTTTCTTGTACAAGAAGGTATATGGTATATAAATAATATGTCTTTGTTATTGTGTTTATTAGTTTAGGTATCATGGAAACTCTAATTTTCATGTTGGCCAATTATTCAAAAAATATGCAAGCCATGGTGAATCCTTTCCATTAATTGTCTAGGTAAGTGGTAACTTATCCTTACTACTTTATCACCACCCCTAGCCCTATGCCTTACTTCCGTGCACCCTTGACTACCCTCCATTTTGGATTCTTTGCTCTTATGTTACTGCATCTTTAAGTGCTCCCCTTATTGGATTCCAAGCCTTCCTTTCATAAGTTATTCCCTATCTCTTGGGATTTTTTTTTTCTTTTACCCTAGAAAGCTCTCTTATCTATACATGTTTCTCCACACTCATTATAAAAATATTTCCCATCTCTATATTTTATCCATCCCTACTCTATTTCTCTTGCCTTGAGTGTTCCTTTTGGTCCCAAACCTTCATTGTTTTCCTATATCTCACCATCATGAAGCCTTCCCTCCTTTTTTTGGGTGCCTCTTCAAGATAGAGGCCCTTGCAAAGGATGTCATTAAAGCCATTACAACCTTTGAGCCCTAATTATCCAAGGATATCAAGCTCAAGATTGTTGATATGGAGAAAAAAATCAATTGGAAATGGTAGAAAATCCTCGAGGAATAGCTAGACATAGATTTTGAGGAGTGGATGTACAATTTGGGTTTTCTTAGTTGAAGAAAACAAATATTAAAAATCTTCCTAAACTCTAATGGCACACCAAATTTTCAATTGCCTAGATTATGGAAGAGCGTGGCAAACCTCACTATGTTAGTTAGTTAAAATTCAATTTGTACAAATGTCTCACTGAGCAAGTTGACTTTCTGTTATAATGATTCATTGTCAAATCAAGAAAGAATATTTTGTAATGGGCTCTCCCTCTGAGGCTCATATAAATATAAGGTTAAAAATTTTGGTTTTGCAAGAGAGAAGCTCCGCAAGTTGTCCATGAAATGTATGCCATATGGAAGATTAATAAATGTTTTTGGCAATTCTACCTCATATAAATGTGCAATATGTATTTCTTTGTGTGTTTGTTCCATATGCTTTTGTTAAACGCATACATGGCAGACACAAAGTGTGAATGATAAGCATGAGAGTACACATATTATTGACATGATATACATTTATAGTACATGGTGTGACCCTTGGATTCATATTCCAAGTGGTCTCTTGGACTCCCTTTGGCTGTTCAGCGTCCACACCAACCCTTAGAGGATTAGGTGTCC
>APFE030765110.1:4086-18167 GCA_000404065.3 Pinus taeda
ATATCCAAAACTCTATTTTGAATCATTTGATGGTATAAAACAATTTTTTAAATTTAAAATAAAATTGAAGAACATTTTACAACCAAGTAAGAGTCGATTAAGTTAATGTGATAAAGCTCAAAAATTAACTTGTCACTTAATTTATATTCATATCACAACAAGCATAAACTAGAATTTGCACCAGATGTTGCAAAGGAAATGTCGTAAGGCATAAAGTGTGGAAGAATAGTGACATGTGACTGGATATTGTTGAAAGAAAGGGTGGATGATAATAAGTTATAGTTTCAATTATTAATTATGTGTATTCCAAAAATGGATATTTTGTAAATAATAATAGTGTCATGTAGAGGTTATCCATTATCCATGTTGTTCTTGTTTATGTTAGCATGTTTTTGTATGTTATTTTAAGGTTTATTGTCTTTTATTTTTAAGCAATTGTGAAAGACAAAAGATTGTTTAAGACATGATATTTTTCTTCAGATATGTAATTTTTCCATACGTGACTGATTTATGGAACTTCTTTTTTATATCTAGGGAAATTGAAGATTAATCATCATTTGATGTCCAATGATGACTTTTTAAGTTTTTATAAAAAAATACGAGTAGATTGTAATTGAAGAGGTGAAAAAAATTATATTACATTGTGAACAACATCATGGTTGTCATTCCATATTCGAAAATGCATCAAAACTTCCTGGATTCGTCCAAGACTTGAAGATGTAGTAAAGTACTTGCGAAATCTATATTTTGTTAAAGTGATGTAGAAGTATTATTAATATTTCAAATATGGAAATAAATTACGGAAATTCATTAGTAGTAGTTTACATGGGAAAGGTTAATGAAAATAATAATTAATAAACTAGATTGCATGTAATAGTGCAAGATGAAGGTAAGTTATATACATTAGGTGGAATTTACATATAGTATAATGCTTATAATAAAGAATGCCTCTTGATCTTCAAAGATGCTTTTTCAAGTTTCAATTGAAAAATACAAGTCTCTATTGTAATGAAAGAGGTGAAAAAATAAGTATAACATTGTGAAGAACATTGTGGTTGTCATTGCATATTTGAAAATGCAAAAAAACTTGTTGGCGACATTCAAGACTTGAAGAAGTAGCAATGAACCTGCAAAATGTATATTTTGTTAAAATTTGTAATATGTAAATTAATTATGAAAATTTATTAGTAATAGTTTGCATGTGAGTTGTGTTAAAATGAATTTGGAATGAATGGAAATGAATTTACCTTTGTCATAGGGATTTAATTATTGTTAGTCTAAAATGCAAGGCGAACTATGGAATATCCAACATTATTGAAGATTTATGTGTAATTGGAGATGTATATTTATTGCTTGCCACTCTATCCATATTTTTCGCATTCTGTGAGGTTGATGAATGTGGATTATGAATTTCAGACTATATTTTATTAGTAGTAATAATTGTATAGCTCGATGGAGGCGGTACAATTGTACTTCTAGATTTGGTACTAGTAGAAATATGTTTTCTATATTTTGTAATGTAAGAATTAATGCTTCAATCTCATCGCAGTAGTTATATATTTGTGTTATTTTTGAGTCCATATGTCCTATTGCAAAAGAAAGAAAATGTTAGAACCATGTAAATAAAAGATATAATGAAAATGTAATATTTGCAACCATGTATTAATAATGATTAAGTTTGATTATTTTTCAAAGATATGAAAGGTATGTTACAAAATATATTGAGCTTAATAAATATAGGAAACATTTTGGAGATGTTAATGTATGGGTTGAGTGGCTAAACTATCCTTCTTAGCAAAATTATTAGAAATAATATTTAGAGCTTTTATTTTCATTGGAGATAATGTAGTAAGGATCGTCATGCTATGTTTATGGGTTTGAATATGTGTTGAACATAGATGCTATTCTCAATGAATTGTATGCCATTATTTTGTAGATATAATGGGAAGTGGTATGATTCCAATTATGGTTGTCATCAAAACCACGAAGGCTAACCATGTCAGGGTAATTTATGAGGATATTATTTGTACGAAGAAATTGGGATACTAATTCCTATCCATTTATTTCCATGGTGTCTAGAGGATTTCTTTCATGAATAGTTGAGTTATCATTTGCAACAGATTCAATATCAGATAGTGTGCAGTGTTGATGCCAAGTTTTATAGAAACGAAAAAATATTTGTTAGTTTTTGATGAATTCTAAGGCATAATATCCTATATCTTGTACAATATGGTGAAAGGGTTTGTATAGCACAAGTTGAAATCGACAAAAGTCAACATAAAAGGGTTATGTTGTGGATAGTATGGAGGAGTAGCGTCATATGACCCAAATAATTTCTTCTGTAGTTCTAAGTTTTCTTTTATTTGTCTTGCGACAAGGATCATATGTCAAAGATATTGCTATTTCTATAAGCAATGTGGATTATATGGTATATAGGCATTGGATATATGTACCTATGATTTGTGGTGATGTAGAAGAGGTGGTGTTAGTTTGTGGAAGGTGTGTATAATTTTCTTAGCTTCCATTTGAAGAAAATAATGCTTGAATACACAATGTTAATCGTAATTTTTCCACCATATTGTAGGTTTCTTGTGCTTCGATGTCACGATCAACTAGAGTTTCTGCAAGGGATTTTTGAAATGTAGATGTTGTTGTGTCAACATTGGGTGAATCTAAGACAATTCTACATAGCATGTGGTGGAAGCTTTCATAATTTTTTCTACTTTAGATGCATATTTTGCAATATATTTCTATACAACATGTATGGAGAGTATTCGTTGGTAGTCAAAATTTGCACGCCAAATAGATAGGACGGTAGAGTTATGGGTATTGAGTCGATCATAGTTGTGAGAAGAGATGTATGTTTTTTGTCGATTGGAATCAATGAGTAAGGATAATTTTGGATATAATTCCCATGGTGCTTTATAGTGACATTCAAATGAGGATCCTTTCTCTCCTAGGCGTGTGATTTTGATGCATTTTGTGTGACATTCAATGCAATTGATGATTTGCTCATAATCACTGAGAGGATTGGTTCTGAAAATATGTGGCGTGGACAATAGATAAGGGCCTTATGAATTGGTCTCAGTAATTGGTTTTCTTGAAAGAGAAGGAATGTGATGGTTCAAGCTGAAATATATTTATTAAATAATTGGTTAGCAATATCCACTGCTTCTATGTCTTCGTAGTTGAGGGTTTCCATATCAGGTGCATTTTCTATCCAAAAGAGACCATGGATTTTTGCAGATTTTCTATGTTTCCATTCATACTTCTTAAGTATACATTTGTCTAAGATAATTTTGTAGTAGATGAGCTTTGATGTTTAGAGAGTTACAAATGAAATGTAGTAGAATGCTTACCTATACCAATAGTCTTTTGCATGCAAGTGTTTATGTAAGATAACTTCATGAAATGTTGTGATTCTATGGGGCATATATAGAGATGTTAAATGTGGGTTAGAGATAATGTTATCGTTTCTCCATTTTTTTGGCCTTGCAATATCAGAAGGTTTACATCCGGGCTTGACTGCATCTAGATCAAGCCATTTTGTATCAGTTGCGCTTAATGTGAAAAATCACGGGAAACTGAGCTGAGATATCATGTCCGTTAGTTCATTTTTAGCTTTGTGCCAAAAACATCTTGTGCTGCATAAAGAGAAACCAAATCACATGATTTTTTCTGCCATATTCTGATCTAGAAATTGGTCTGATGGGATGCTCATATATTCAATAGATATTGGAAAGTTATCTGCGATGTTCTTTCCAAAGAAAATGGATCGTGTTGCTTGACTGTGATATCGCATCATGAGATTGTATATGTAATAATGAAAGCGTGGGTGATTTACGAATTTGTTACCGTAATAAAATATGAGATGAAGTGTGTGTTCACGTAATCGTACTACTTTTATTCTTCCTTGATTCGGCATTGCAGCTCCTACGGGGAAAAGGGTTGGGGAATCCATAGAGTGTAGACCTTCAGTGTTGTACTGATTGATTAGGGATAGGCTAATTAGTGGCCATTCAATTGTAGTATCAAAATGGTGGTTGTATGCATGTAAATAATGGTGTATTTCTTAGATTTCTATATTTGTATCGGGAATAATGAGTATGGATGATGATGTGTGACATAGGTAAGGGTTTGTCGAATCTTCTATGGGGTCAAGTGGTGGTTCAAGCGAAACGTGAATAATTATTTCTTTTTTATTGGAACAATGAACATATGGTCCAGGTGGATGTTTGTGGCCACCCACCTATCCAATTTGTACCCCCACAAATGTGTCTCTCAGTTTTTAGTTTCCATAAGTTTAGCAGAATTTACTATTTTTCGGACTTTTTCTGGTCCTGAACTTGTGGAGTAGTTTTGGGCCCCTAAACGACGTTTTTTTGAGAAATATGGGAGCAACATGGGTGCATGGACCAATTTTTCTCTTCCCAAACTTATAACTCTCTGATAGATCTTTCTAACGTGCTATTGTGCCCGTCAAACACATATTCAGTGCCAAGGTTACAACACCAGGAAATTGATGTACTAGTTTACCAAAACGGGGCCCACAATTTGATTTTTCATCTTCTAGGATTAGGTTTTGGGATGTTAAGGTTTTCCATTATTTCTCAAAAATAAATAGGCCTTCGAGCCTCATTGTAACATAATTCAGAGGCATGTATCCACAACATCTCTTCTTAGAGATAAGCTACCCTCGCCCTAGCTGGTTTCTTTCCATTTCTATTTGTAAGCATATCTCAATATTTTACATTAATGAAATGAAGTATTATTTCCACTGCATCTTTGTGTATATCATTATATATGTATTTTTTTGTGTTCTTGTTTAAATCTAGATCAGTGGTATCAGAGTGGTTTCAATTTTCTATGTTTTTCTTTGGATGTCCCCAATGAGGTCGTGATATAAGGAGTTAGGACTTCAACTGGTCAATGTTTGCAAGACCAACCTCATAAATCTTGATGGCCTCCCATGGCGAATGAAAAGGAAGACAAGGGGGTAGGAAATCCTATCAAAATCTTGCTCGAAGAAGCCCTCGAGCGACAAAGGAATGCGATGATGGATAGCTTTGTGCATATCCTTCAGTGGCTACCAAGAGGTGACACATCGACTTCCAATAGCTAATTTGGAAATACCACACCATTTAAGGTACAAGTTAGTTTTGAAATCCCCATCTTCGAGGGTCAAATAGACAAAGATACAATAGATAAATGGTTAAATATGCTAGATTGGTATTTTTTTGTTCATGAATTTTCAAGTCGGGAAACCATTATTTTCACTCGGCTCAAAGCAGCCCGCCAAATCAGGGACTGGTGGGAAACCTACTGCGAATAGAAGAATGAAAGAATGGGCTCACTGTTTTTCAGCCGCACCCACTTGGGATTCATTACGGGATGTCGTCAAGGAGCAGTACTACCCTATCAAAAGATATGATGACAAATACATCAAATGGGCTACATTGTGGCAAGGACAAGACCAAGATGTGCTAGAGATCATAAAAAAAATTCATACCCTTCACATACAGTTGGTATCAAATATTTTGCGTGGTATCTAGTACTCAAATACGGTGGCTGCCTAAAAATATACATGCAAGAAGAGACGGACTTCCTGAATATATCCTCACTTAGAACAACGTACCGATACGCTATCAAAATCAAGAAAAAGTTCAAACAGAAGAGGTGATACTTTGGATTTGAAAATCTAAAGATCAAAGGACAAATCCAAGGGGAGGTGACCAAAGACAACCCATCAAGGGCACATAAAAAGAACAACACCACGAAGTCAAAGAAGGACACAGGAAAGTGGTGTAAGTTCAACAAGAGTCCCACTCATAACACAAGTGAGTGTTGGACCAAGCAGTCGTTGGTGGCCGAGTTGAGTTGCAGAACCCAGCATCACTACTGCCACCGCTAATATCTAGAAGAATAAGCCCAATGGCTAAGAGGAGGGAGAGCATATTTTCCACTCATAGATGTGGGTGAAGGGTTCCCCGCTGCAATTTATGGTCGACAGTGGTAGCAAAAAGAACCTCATTTTAGTAGAGGTATCAGGTGGCTTCATGAAGGATGAGATCTAAAAGTTCACCAACAGTGTCGCCTTCCCTACATCATTAAGCCTTTCACAGACGAGGTATTGTGTGATGTTACACCTCTGGATGTTTTTGATGTATTATTAGGCCAACAATACTTGTGAATGCTACATGTTTTGTATGAGTTAAGGTCACGTGCTATCATTATTTCTTTGGATAATTCATTATACAAGATACTAGAGGCAGCTTCACCTACTGCTACCTCTTTGATCGCTGCTAAGAGAGGTAGCAAGCTCATCTCCCAGACTATGAAATTCATTTGTTTGGCTCACACCCAAAGTAAGGGGAAGATCATCACCACATACATGACCCTCTTGAAGGGTTCCCCCATGGAACAACAACAACAGAGGAATACTGTCATGACAAAACATAGGAACAACTTCTCCTCACCCAGAGGGGTACCACACAAGCTCCAGGTGGGCAACAATGTTTGGTTGCATCTGTAGAAAGAATGCCTTACAATAGCCCATCAGAAGCTCTGACCATGCCGACATGGTCCTTACACCATTACTAAGGCTATGATAAATAATTATTTGGAGCACAATATTCCTCCATTCCTTCGTTTGCACTGATCAAACAGTTTTTCTCTAAGAAATAGAGATTTTCTTACCATTTTTCATTGTAAATATCATTTTGCTTATTGTTTGGATTGGGTGACTTGTTAACAGAAGTTGAAGCCCACTGGGAAGGCTACGAGCTTCTATCGATGAGTTACCATAAGTGTTGTAACAAAGAAATCACAGGTAGAAATTGCATAAATAAGATACTCAAGGCTACTGATCACATGTTTTTGGCTCCTCATAGAGAGAGTACCATCCTCAGTTGGAGCCACTGTTGGGGTCCTATAATTTATAGGATCTCAAAGTAATTCAGTATTCTATCTCAAAATCCTTATTTTTTAAATACTTCTAAATCTACCAATGATCTCCAAACAAAGAGAAAAAATAGAATAATATATGAAAAGAGGGTATAAAGAAGAAAAATAAAGAGAAAAAATAATAATATCGAAAAAGAAGAAAAGATTGAACTCCACCAAAAGAAACAAAAGTTGAAAACAATAATACTGAAAGTGTTGCAAGTTTAAATGCCACTGCTCATAGTTACTTTTGCTTCATTACTGTAAAATAAGATTTTGTGCACATTGTTCAAAATACCACAATCACTAGTTTTAATTTAATCATATAGTGTAATCATGATTAAACTTATTTAAATTTCTGTGAATTAGATAGGGAATAAATATTTACCGAACAATTTAATCTGGGTAAATCATTAGTTAGGTAGAAAATGAAATTGATCCAACTGCTTGATTTGGATCAATAGGAGAAATAAGAGATAGGTTAGATAGTTTTCATTCTACATAAAAGAAAAATAAAAATGATTTTTCCACTCAAAGTGCACCTAGGAGATGAAAATAAAAAATGCTAGTCTAGATAAAGGTAGGTAGATTAGGTGATTTGGCAAAAATCTGCATATACAAATTTTATCCTAAGTTTTAAGGATAGCATAAAAGTCCATAATGTGGATGATGAGATAAAGTATTAAAAGTGTTTCATTATATATCCCTCATCCTAATTTCAATAGGGAAATGTGTGGGCTATGGATAAAATATTACATACTTTTCATCAACCATCCTTATCCTAAGTTCGAAAACTAATATTAAAAGCATATAAGGATAGATATGGTTTGTCCCTTATGATTAAAGTTTGGGATCTTTGAGAGCCTCAAGATCTAATCCCCTGCTTCATCGACAGACCTCATCCTTTTTCAGCCCCTATTTTCCAATCTTCCTTCACCACTGCACAGGCAACGGTCGAGAAGGTGGTTTCTCCCGGTCGTCCCTACCCCTTATGTGGCACATTCTAGTGATTTCGTCCCCCCCAGCCAAAACTGCTAACCACTTGCTACACCCTCTAGAAAATTCCTTCCCCATTCATCATGAAGCACCCCACCCCTCTTCCTCCACCACTCTCTGCCTGCCACATGTCATCACCGTTGGACCAATTAAATGTGTCCCCGGCCAAAATAACCCTTCTTCATTCATTTCGTTTTCTCCTCGATAACTGTTCAACCTAATGGTCCCGCGGCATTTTCCAACGGGACATTCATCGCAGCTTTTAAATATCCCATAGCCTATCATTGTAACCCATTTTCACTCTTTTTGTTTATGTTATGCACAATTTCCTTCAATGATCTCTATGAGAGAATCTTCATGACCAAGCTAAGATGCACTCACATTTCGTCTCATTTTCGCCTAAGAAACCCTTATTCTTTTTTCCTCGTTAGGCCTCCTCTGCAAATTCATCTTGTACCTAGAATTTCATAGCCATGCCTCCTAAGGCTAAGACACATCAGAAGACCATTAATCATTTAATTCCCTCTTCTCTAGATTTAGATCATGCAACTTTAGCTGATAGGGATTACAAAAGTAATGAAACTTTGTGGCACTACAATTTTATGGAAGTATATTGTTGACTATAGGCTAAGAACACAGATAAAACTTATGAGATCATTCTCTCCGAGTCAGACCTCCCCCATTACATTTTCGCCTTGATATTCCATGTCGCAGAATTTACGAGAAGATGTCAAGCTTCTTATATCCTTGCCCAAAGAGCCATTATTTCTCCTAGAGGTGACATTTTTGTCACCATCACAGCCCAATACATTGACCAAATGATGATGCTCCCGTGTCAAAAATGTTACCCTTTTCTCCTTAGAATCCCTCACCCAACCTTATCAAATTCTAGACTTTGCCACCAGAGCCAAAATTTTTATGATTTTCTTCCCACAAAATGCCCAATTATCCAAAAAGATTCATCCATATCCTTCTTCCATCCTCCTTGATCAAGCGAAGCAGATTGCTTCCATGGTTTCTTACATCATAGGCTATCATTCTCATTAGTGGGTAGATGAGCCTATTCTAGGATTCCTTTCCATATTTTGCATAGATAGAAAGCCCGCCTTAGTGGTCAACTTCAATCAATTTTTGGATGATAATATTCATTAGAAATTTATTAAGTTTCCTACAAAGAATGTGTTCAATTACACCTCTATTTTGATTTACATGTTCCTCTATTACGAGACAAACAAACTCAATTTTGCATTACAAAAGCTTGATGATGCAGGGAACCAGTAGCAAGTGATCTTTCTGACCTCATTAGTCATGAGAGAACAACAACAATTCAGTTATAAATAGTTTATGGAAGACTTTTGTTATGCAACCATGATTGTTCTGAATAGTGCTATGTAGCCCATAATTAGTGAGGAGATCAAAAGAATTTTACATTTGTCAAACGAAGCAAATATTGGAGATTGGTACCTATAAAAAAATACACATAAATTAGTGAGTATGGATGTGAATTGGCACCCTATAAACTCCCAAAATACCTCCCAATGAGGATTTTTTCCTTGGAATATATCAAGAAGATGCTGAGTTCGGATGAAATCAACTTTGTAGTGGCGAGGCAGAATTAAAAATTAAGGATAAAGACAAAGGTGGGCCCATTTCTGTGTAACACAAGGGCATCAGGTGAAGAGGCACATAAGATACTTAAAGAAATGAAATTCAGTTTGAGCTTTACTTCATATTATTACACCTATGGCATCATCTCAAAGCTCAGATTGGAAACTAAAAGCAATCCTTACATTCATACTTTAAGGCCATATATAGAACAGTATGTCAATCAGTCAGAGTGGGTAGAAAATAGCTTGTACGAAGCCGAAGAAAAACTTATGTCTACTTCTAGTTTGTAGGCTCTTGTTCCTTAGGAAAAATCAAGCAAAAGACAAGGGGAGTAAGGATCATCATCTACAATGGCGAGTGAAGCCAAAGAATTTAAAATCAGCTATAGGAAGAGAGAAGGTAACTCCTAGAGTAGAGTTGGAAAAATAAAATGAAGAGAAGGCAATTGTCATAATCATAGATTCACCACCTCCAACTACAAAATTCACTGCATCTGCTTCTAAACCTTCATATTCACAAGGTCATCAGGAAAGTGAGATAGAATCACAAAATGTCCAAATAGAAAAAGAGAAGACAGTTTTTGACAAGTACAGAGAGATAAAGCTAAGCAATGAAATTCTGGGAATATAACCAATTCTGGAAGCAAAACTCCAACTCATAGAGTAAGTTACTATAAGTCTTTGATACAGAGCATGGAAAAATGCAGATGGCCTTTCTTGAGGCCCAAATTCCATATCCCAAATCAACAGTAGTCTACCAAATCACAATCTTTGAGTTAACCACAAAGGGTATACATCCCATTGATCAAATGGAGGTGCACAAAAAGACTGGTCAAATGATATCCTCCACTCTACCTAACACTACAATGTCCCTATCTAAATTGCAAGTTTCTTTTGTAAATGTCGAGTCACTCATCAAAATGGAGAAAGTCTCCTCCTTTGCCAAAGATACTAGGATCAATTCTTTGGAAGACTTGGTGATTAAAATAGGGTAAGACCCTAAATATGCCAATGATAGTGAGGAGATTGTTAGAAGGAAGAACCTCGACATTGCAGCATTAAGGAAACAACTCAGGCTGCCAGCAACAAAAGATCCAATGACCAAGGATATTGAACAGGCTAAAGCAGAAAAAGTAGACATGATGAAATTAATCATAGGGTAGAATGTATAGATTATGAAGATAGATATAGAGTTGGAGAAATTGTTAAAGGAGAAGGAAGAAAGTCTGAATATGGCCACTGTCTCCCTGGATGCCATACCTATTTCTCAACACCCATCAAGAGCAGGAACCATTGAAGCTACTTCTTCCGCTGAGACTCCAAGTGCTGAACAAGTAACATAGACATTATAAAGCATGTTGCTGCAATCAAAGTAAAGTGATACTTTGCAGGGCTGACCCAAAGCTTTTGGAAGTGCAAAAGGCTAAAGGTGAAGTTGCTAAACTTTTGGAAGTGCAAAAGGCTAAAGGTGAAGTGCAAAAGGCTAAAGGTGAAGCTTCTCAGCTTTTAGAAGTGCAAAAGGCTAAAGGTGAAGCATAACTCAAGAGAAGTAAATCAACTTTCCACTGCAACAACCAACATGAGGGTTAGTTCAGCGTCACAACACTGTTTAGGGATGACTTAGCAACCGGAACCATCAAAACAGGGCCACCCTTCTCTTCAATAGCCTACATGGCCTATTATTTTACCAAGATTGGATGATATAGTTTTTAATTAGGATAATAATATATTGTTAGTTTGAAAACTATTTTGTAAAGAAATTTTGTAATTTTTCATTATAAATACTTCACTGTTCAAAGTATTAAGCATTGATTTCTGAATGCAATTTCCTTCTGCATATTGTAATTTTAAAAGTACCGGAGCATCAATAATAGAGGGACATTTCGTAGGATTCATGTGGTGTGTTAAATGGTGATGTGTCTCTTTTGTCTATTTGTTTAAACATTGTTATTTATTTCCTTAGTTATTCTAAATATTCAAATTAATGAACATAAACTCTTATAAATATGATTCATTATTTAGAGCACCCTATTTTGGGTGTTGTTAATTTTAATGTTTTCCACTGAAGTGAGATCAAGGAATTCTTAATTTCTCCTTGGTCTCTACTGAAACTTACACTTTTTCATTTCCACCATCCATTGAAATTCTGAAATGATCCATTTACTGCAACCTAGCTTTCCCTGTGAGAACTCCTCTAAAAATTGATGCTAAACTCTAGTTTAGTTTATAGACTTTATAGCCCAATGGAATTATAACACTCAAATCAGCCAAACATTTCAAACAAAACAAACAAGTACTATTATAACTAGACTAAAATTTACACTAAAACAATGCTAAATTAAACATAGAGATCCATCTCTGAAGCCCACTACTAGATCTCAACTTCCAAAGTAGTTTTGATGTTGTCCTATGTATTTACTCCCTCAACTTCAAAAAATACAGAACCACAACACTCAACATCACTGCAACCTCCATTCCTAGAGAATGCCAACATCAATTGCTAAAATCCATTCTCTCCTCAAATCGATCTTTCCTTCCCTCGTGATGGCCACATTGGTTGTCTAAAATGTTGATAAATGAAAATGGAAGGGTTAACCTAGAAAACTCTCTACTATTCTAACATTTTTATCAATATGAATGGTTGAACATTATTTTACATTATTTCATGAGTTACTCTATTTTCTAACACCTAGGAAATGCAACATATGGCAATTAGGCTATAATACTCTTATCAGATATGAGAAAATAAAACAACATGTGAGTAAATATATATTTATTTCTTTCCAAAATAACCAAATATTGTTGATACTGCTCCAAAGTGACATTCTCGTTGAAAATAAAAAAGTACCCGTTCGATTCCAAAATTCCAATATTGCATGTATGTGAAGACATGCACATACTACTCAATGGCACGGGTGGGACCAGTGAATCTAACGGTAATCTAACGGTAAGCATTTACATATTGTGATTGTAGCCATGATACTTTTCATACTAAGTTCTTCAAATCCATGTAGTTGGCTTTGCTATGCATAAAACACTTGCTATTTTAGCGAATCAATTTCATTAGATTTTAGATTGTTGAACCTATATTTGTGGGAGTATGTCCCCATACAGTGAAACTCAAAAGCAAGCACCAGACTTCCTTCTCTCAATGGATATAACTTCAGAAAATGTTGTTGAATTCTATTGAGTTTCACGACATGAAAAAGATCATGTTGTTGCAAGTAGTTATCCTTTCTCTTTTGTTAACATCATAGATGTCATAAATTTCCAACGCTATGCTCCATCCAAGTTTTTATGTTGTTGCTAGGTGAAGCATTCACCATACTTTGGGGCAGTAAGTTGATTAAAATAGCTAAAGCTTTATTTGTTTATGGAAAAATTTTAGACTGATGACAAATAATTGAATTACATTTGCAGGTTGAATCTCATAGGCATTCAACAACAATAGTAACTGTTGGAAATTTTAAGGGGTAAATCATCCCAATAGAAACTAAGATATAAATGTTATATTTATAAAAATATTGAAAGCCTCGGTCCAACGTGTATGCTTCATCCTATGAAAAAAACTTACTACATGGCAGTAGAAATGGTAAATATTGTTGGAAATTAATTCCAACTGGAAACAATGAACAGCAGAACAGAAATCTAATGTTCCAGCCTGTTCGATGCCGCAAAGTCACTGCTGATATTTTGCACATTGATGTGCATTAAATTCATAGAATTTGATATTCAGCAGTTATCTGGAAGCCGCAAAAATCTTCTGATATTTTTGCACTTTAAATCAGCATTAAATGTGCAGAAATAAATTCCCCTGCAACCGACTTATTTCCACCGAGAAAATCACCACCGCCTCTTCTGCAATAAATACAAAGATAAACATCAGCATATATTTTGTTTAGTTTATTATTAAACTTAGATATTTGTTTTGTTATATATACATCAAGCAGCAGTGAGATCAGGCAGATTAATCAAGCAAAAAAGAACAACAGTTCTGTTTCTCTGAGTGTGTGGCAACAGCGTTAATCTCTTTGCAATACAGCACAGCAGTGCTGAAATGAAATTTCTGTGTTTTTGAGAAAGAATGTGAAGCAGCATAGCTCACATGAATGAACCTCTATGCACAGCAATGCTGAGATAGAGTTGCTGTAATACAGTGCTCACACACAGTGCCTAGACAGCAGTGCAGAAACAACAGTGTCAATTTGTAAGTATACATAGATTGAAGTGTCTCTGAAGCATGCATGTTGAAATCCCTCTGTTAAGTGGAAGATGCTCTTAAGCATAGATTTGTGGAACTGAAGTGTTTCTGCTGTTATCCCTCTGTTAAGAGGAAGACGAATTTGTATCAGCTGTTTTAGTGTTTAAGAAATACAAGTTTATTGTTTTGCTGATCTTTAGTTGTTGTTACACCAAGCGTCAATTGTCTCACTGTAAATTCATAAGTGATTTTGACGCCTGACTTAGCGTCAAGTGACTTAGCGTCAAAATCATGTTGCTGCAACACCAGTTACAGCAACACAGTTTTCTGTTTTT